>JAVTVY010035772.1:0-14469 GCA_036873755.1 Hanleya hanleyi | reverse complement strand
AGGAGATGGAGCATATGCTGCTATCACAGACAGTGTATGACTTACTTGTGGTCATGTGTCAAGGATGGATCATATACTGCTATCACAGACAGTGAATGACTTACTTGTGGTCATGTGTCAAGGAGATGGAGCATATGCTGCTATCACAGACAGTGAATGACTTACTTGTGGTCATGTGTCAAGGAGATGGAGCATATGCTGCTATCACAGGCGGGGTAGGTGTAGAGGAGGGTGAGGTCATGTGTTCTCCACACCTCCACCACCCCATTCTCACACCCCATCAGCAGGTACTGGCCATCGCGACTCAGGAGCATGCTCTGTGTAAGGGGAAAATGGGGAAAAATCGAGTTATAGAAGATGTAGTTGATTGAGGAATTTAAATAAAAGCACCAGTTTTTATTCCCTCTTTTACTCAGTAATGGGAAGTTGAACAGCTGAATTTGAACTGCAGTATTCATATCTGAAATGAGGCATGGACAGTGAGACAGGGATGTCTTTTAGTGACAGTAGGAAAGCGAATAGGCATGTCGCCAGACTACTGAGCAGTATTGATGGCAAATATACAATTACATGTACCACATAATCATTGATTCCAATCAGTGATTGGGGAAATACACTACTGGATCCCTTTGAGTGAAAGGATATCTCCATTTGTAAATGTCTCATTTACTTACTAAGACACTATCTTTGTGATGAACTTCTTTTTGAAGGCAGCCATTGATGCTGTAGTTACATATGTATCCTTGATCAAACTTAATGACAGCGAAGGCCTCGCGGGAAAGAGCGATGAGATCAGGTGATCGACAGCCATTGGGGGGCTCTAAGGCTCGTAAAAGGTCCCCATTCAGGGTGTGCACCAGACATGGTCCATCTGAAATTATAATACACAGAACATTAGTGCACTTAGCTCTTTCAAAAGATTGGACTCAGCTCTATGATGAGCCAGTCAACAATTGTATGCCGACAATTCTAGAACCAGCAAGAATGGTGTCAAGCAGTCGCACCTTTAGAACCACTGAGTACCAGTCCCAGCTCTGCCAGCACCGCCACACATGTCACCTCAGTCTCATGTCCTGTCAGGGTGGTTTTAGGGGTGGGATGGTCAACATCTGGCAACAGGAAAGAAAGGATACATTACACAACATTTCTCAGAAAAATGAAACAAGGAAAGTCAATTGAATACTTTCAGGCAGTGGATTGCTTTTTCGTAATGAAAACAGTAACAAGTAACAATAACATATGAGAATTCCCACTGACTAGCTTTGCACAGTAAAGCAATCTAAGCACTCCGAAGTATGACGAGCCATTCATTTTGACTCCATATTTCAGTTTATTGTTCAAACCTTCATCAGGACTAAAGTTAACAGAGAAGTACAACAGTTTATATACAGACCAAGTGTCAAAATAATAGGTGCTAAATAAACAAATAATACAGAAGTCTATAAAGGTATCAACTATTGACAATTACAGTGTGTGTATCAGCAGATCCATGACAATATGGAAGTCGGTATTGGGAAATACACATACATAAAAGGATTGACAAGATTAACAGTATGTGATGATTACGATTGATAGGGAACAATATTACACAATAATAAGATAACAGAGAAATAATACAAGTTATGTTTCGAAATAACAGATGCTAAATAAACAAAAAAGAAGACTGCAGAGTGTCAAGTATGGATTGGCAGAATATCAATAACATTTTGGAACATTATTAAACTGATTACATGAGGCTTGAAGTATATATATTTATGCATGAATACTCCATCTATCATCTAGATAAGGAATAAATCAAGGGAGTGACTAAAGGGTTACTCTTTCATGATATCTTGTCTTTCCTCATGCTTACTTCCATTCTCTCCAACGACGGCCTGAGTTCGGGAACTCCATAGCCACACCATGATGGTACAGTCTTTACTTCCTGTCACAATATAGCAATCTTGAGCGATGTTACACTCGGATCTTGTCAAGCAGGTCACCACATCAAAATGGCCAAATACAACTTGGCAGATTTTTGCTGTAAAAGATGACAATATCTTCTGGATACCAGGAGGAAATGGTATGTAAATATATAATGAAACCAGCCATATCCATGTCGTCAACCATTGAAGATTTTTATCTAATTATTCTTAGAATGACCCTTTCCATGTAAAGCACAGATACTATACTAGATACATGTACTTCAGAAATCAGTGTCTGTATATTACCAGCCCTTTGACAGGATAAAGGACGAACTCCTAAAGTCCACAAAATCCATTACACGAATGTATTAATGCCATTTAGAAAGCGAATTAATATATAATCCAATTATATTTAGGATAAGAATTTCTTGATAATTAATACTGCTGGATTGGCGAGTCCCATAAATTTCTTGTAGTCAACCAGTCTCTATTTTTTAACAGGAACACCAATCTTTTACAGTTGCTTACCATTATCAGTGGAAAAGACACGGAAACTCTTGTCCCAGAAACCACAGGCAAAGAGAAACTTGTTGTCTGCTGTCGTCACAAAGCTCGAGTGCCTCACCTTCAACCTCTGGTCAAAGTTATCTCCAAGGTTACGTCGGTTCAAACCAGTATTTAGGACTGAAATTGATCATATAAAAATACATATTTAGGAACCAGCATCTTGTAAGTCAATTGTAATCTAACTCCTCAACATTTGAAGCTTTGTGCTATGATAGTAGTTTGTTACCAGTTGCACCTCCACCACTCCACAACACCCCTTTTAAAGAGCTCCTGACAGCCCTTTGAGAAGTACGTTAAGCCCATTCTACACAGGCAAGTTTTCCTTGACAATTTTTCCATGACAAAGAAAAAAGGAAAAAGTGCTTTTGCAGAAAGGAAAAAATGACAACTTTTCATCGTCAATTCCCACTTATTCAAAATATGGTTGTGCTGGCTTTTTGTTGACAAGCGAACAA
Source organism: Hanleya hanleyi (assembly GCA_036873755.1). Taxonomy (NCBI): domain Eukaryota; kingdom Metazoa; phylum Mollusca; class Polyplacophora; order Lepidopleurida; family Hanleyidae; genus Hanleya; species Hanleya hanleyi. The sequence goes on along the minus strand of JAVTVY010035772.1, from coordinate 11,543 downwards.
GAAACTTTGCCGTGTACATTTAGGTAGCAATGAGAAAAATTGTCACTTATTTCATGCGTATGAATCTTCCATGCAACTAAATTTCCAGTATATCCTGAAAGTGAAAGCAAACATTTCTCCACTTAATCGCCAGGTGGAGTTCGGTTGTTCATAGCAACGCTGGCCTCATGACGACAAAAACTTATTGCTACATGTAAGTTATCTACATGGACACGTCACTTATCCAGTCCTGGCAAGGACAAATTGTCATGGACAAGCACAGAATACAGAAAGGATGATGGTTAACAGGGACAGGAATGCTAGGTCTAGTAAGAGAGAACTAGAGGAGAGCTGGTTTACCTAGGAGTTGGTCCATGGCCAATGGTAACTGTGGTTGAGCCTCCTGTTTCTCTGATGAGAAACTTGTGGCAGATGATTGAGCTGTGGAGGAAATACACATCACTAATTATAGAATGGAATCAATGTTTTTTTTTTCAGTGGTGGAAAAGGCAGCAACGTGATTCGGAATTGAATATCTGTATATATTTTTTTCATTTTAATATACAGGTCAGGTGAGTATGTACACTCCATGCTACAGTGGCTTCTCTCCCCATTACCTCTTCTTGTTTAACCGCTGCAGAAGATTTTCATACTACAGTTCTTAATTCAGTATGCTGTTTCGACTGTACAGCCTTGCCCATTTGTGCACCACAGCTCTGTGTTGTCGGTCTGATTGAACTGAACATGCATTGCAACGCAGTTGATACGTTGTTCACATTAATTCCTAATCTGCTGGGGACACTTTGCATCATTGTAACAGAAAGGCATTCTTAAACATTGCAATAATAGACAGCAGCCCCTAGTCGAAATGGCAGACTGAAATAAGCATGGTAATAACCATGGCAACACAACACTGGTGTACACTAGCTATAGAACCTTTGCTGTGTAGGTGGGCGTGGCTGTTCTTCCCCACACAGCTGTAGTTCCTTCCCTTTACATTTCATACCACGAAGTTTTGACTTCCGAAACGCCTGCGTTTCGGAAGATTTAACGGCTGCACATTAGCTGGTGATAATAAAATGTACCTCGTTATTCTCCTTGTAGTCTTTTGTCACTTCCCTCCAAGTTATAACTCTCGGTATTCCCTCATCCTTAAGTTATCATCAATTATTCAAGATTCTCGGGGGTTTTGGATAACAGCTGCGCGGCCATTCAACTGTCAGTCATGTTAATGACCGTTGCACGGACTTTGCCGGAGATGGCGGTGTCATTTGAAGACAAGCCGTGGCGCATGCGTGATTTTTCAGGCCAGTTCTATGACAGTCCAACGCATGCGCATGTAGGTGGGCGTGGCTATCTTTGTTATGCTGGGACATTCAAAATATGGGTCCAAAATATGTCAGAAAACTCCGTGAAGGCGTGATTAAAAGATGATATCTCAAGAACGAGGAATTACTGAGTGTTGAGAGTTGGCAGGCGGCGAGAAGGACCAATGTAGAGGAAAATGAGGTATAGTTTATTACTGCCGTTTTATTTCATGTGCAGTTAGTATATCGGACAATGTCATTCGAAGTTCAATGTGTGGGATGTATTGTGTATAGGTGGATCCTGGGCTGTAGTCGGTTACACAGCCATTCGAGACTACAGCCATTCCTGGGCTATGGTGTACCCAAGGCATCAATGTCACACACAGTATAGCCAATGAATATGGGTGAGACAAACTGCTTGGAGACACCTATTGTCATGTTAGGTGGGTTACGAAAATGACATTGATTTTCTGCAGTGGTTGAGGACAGATACCAGTACCACAATAATTTGAAAGTTTAATTACAAGAGATGTGCTTAAAAGTTATCTCCCCTTGACCACATTCTAACTTTTGGACAAGAGACTGCAGGATAACCTGGGAATCATTTCCCCCAAACCAAGTAATTCAATAAATCCATATTTTTGTAAGCTAATGGGAAACTATAGTGATATAATTTAACAATCAACCAACTGGATAAAAACATCTTTGTATGAGGATTTTAATTCAAAGACAGACATATAATGTCGTCTTGTCACCTAAGAATCCCTGTAAATTTATCCTCCACTAGTGTTTCCATAATAACAAAAATAGATTAAAATTAAAAAAAAAAATTACATTTTCTCAAAACAAGTGAATATTGTTAATTATAGTAAGTTGCGTCGTTTTCAACATTGTTTCAGTCACTATCACGACGGTGCCTACATGTGCCAGAACACGAGAGTGTCCACAGTTCCTATTATTCTGGACACTGATCAGCCCAGTCAGTGCAGCACCCGGTCACCCATCCAGTATTGACCGAGCTCAACGCTGCTTAACTTCGGTGATCTGACGAGAACCGGTGTGCCCAACGTGATGCGCCGTACGCTTTCTCAAAACAAAGAGCAAACTTACACTGATAATTGGGGTTCCATTTGTTGACAGCAAAGTTGTGGTTACAAGTAACCGTGGTGACTGCGGGGGAGGGTACAGCAGGGTGGGTGTTGGCGGCCACATGAGTGACTGGTGAGTTAGACAGGAACTTCATGATCATACACACATCATCCTGTATCCCACTGAACATCATTGGTGACTGTAAAGGATGCAGTTTGATGATACATACTTTAACAACATAGAGGAAATGAAGATAATTCTCCCCTTTCAAACCCATGTGGCTTCTGAATAGTTCACTTAACTGACCACGAAATAATGACGATGATGTCATTTAAATATGAGATCCACAATTAATGAACATCTGCTGAAAGAAATTCAGAATAGAACAACACTTCAGATGAGAAATTTACTATTATATCTAGCATCAAACCTAAAGTCATTTTCATTCTGATTAACAATTTTTTATATCCACAACCAGGGTTGACATGGGAAAGGGCTCAATAAAACAGGGTCCCAATAAACCAGCCATATGTAGATATAAAGTAAATAAACATAATAAATGAAGACATTTCTAACAAAAGAGTGTGCCTGTCATCTTGAGTTCACACTAAAATTGGAATATTTTGCTACTGCTACTTGTGACATGTAAAGCTATAAAATACAATATGAAATGTGTGATATCTACTGTTAGCTGGTTATTACAAAGTGTACAAGTTTATTGTTTAAAAATATTATCTTGTTAATACAATCAAATAGTTAACTCGCTACATGAACATCAAATAGAGATCGGTTTGTGGCATGAACAATTAGGCTTGTGATAAATTAAAGCTGTGTAACATAATATCCTGCCCCAAATAACATAGGTTAAAGGAAATTTGACAACCAAATAGACCTTGTTTATAATACTTCTCCTCTGCCGATGCTGCTCAGTAAGCTGTAACAGAAAGGTTTAGTATATCAAATGTGTCAAAAGCTCACTGGCCCAAGATCACCTAAATTAAGACCCTGATGTTTCAACAGACTAAAGGTCCCAGATATCGAAATTGAGTAAAAGTTGATCAAGAAGTCACCTGTGTTAAGGAAGCACTGGGCAGTTCAAAATGACATAGGGAATGGTTTCTCAAGAAGCGAAATAAAACCAGGAGTTGGAATCAACAGCTATGATGCATGGTATTGTAGAAAGAGGGCCTAATGGGAAGGATAAGTATCCGGGATAAGGAACGTAGGTGATGTACTAGATCTATGATGAATTAGCCTCTCCTTCACTGATCGTTTTTGGATTCCCACTGGAGGTCAACTGAAATTATTCTTTTCATTCTTTTTCAGCTTTTATCAGAATACACAGTCACAGTGGGAGATGTAATGATTTTGCCAAGCTGAGGATTCAAACCATACTACCTTCAGTAATTATCACTTCATCAATTAAATTGCTATACCAGTATTTAGTACCATTAACTATCTTCTTGATTACACAAGCTGAAAATTGTTTTTACCAACAAAGCCCAGCTCAGACCTGTTCTTTGAGGAGGGGCTGTATTAGTACCCTGTATTCTCAGTGTGGGATTTGTGCCAGCGCCGTTGTGCTTGGGCAGTAAAAATTAATATTTTCAAGTATTTCATGTTTAACCTGTCAGTGAATTATCTTCAAAAAAAACATCCAGTGAACTTGCTTTTAGTAAAGTGAAAGGGGCAGTTAATGCACTATCCTCTGGTTATGCAGTTTGCTTCCATTCAATCAGTAGGTGTTTCTGTACAAATGCTACAGAAATGGGTTAACAAATGCTACAGAGATGGGTTAAATTATGTCAAATATAGTTGGGTTGAGTTTGTTTTGGTATGGTTACATGTATTTCAACAGCAATGCTGTTATTGGGTCTTCATCTACGCAGAGCCACAGAATATCCTGGGTAGAAAGGTATGGGTTTACACACAGATCTCCAACTGAAGACTGTATCAACTATTACAGTATAAGATGCTATCACCTCTCTCTGTCAGTAGTCATGCTGCACCTGACTTCATCTACATAATGTCATAAATTATATTTATAGTGCTCATGTGTAGTAGTGCATGAAGTGCAGTGAGGGAGTGATCTCCCCTTGTCCTCACTCACCAGGTGCATGACAGAACTACGAGGTGTGTGCGGCTCCGTCAATAGTTGTGTCGGAGTCTGACCAAAGCTGCGGATTTGGTTCTCTATTGCCTGAAATCAAACAAAAGAGATCAGAATGAAAACAATATTCTGCAATCTCCAAACATTTGAATCTGCAGAGATTGGCAGAAGTCCAAAACAGGGCTGTTATAACCACAATGTCTGCCCCATAGGTCTGAGGATGAGCAGGGAGTGAGGGAGGCAAATTATACAGAGTTCATAGATATTTTGATTGCCGAGCTAACAATACATTGATACTTGTTTCATCAGGTTGAAGTTCTTGCACCAATATAACATCTGGATTTGATGAAGTGGATAATTGATGTAAGGAAATGGTACCGAAGAACTATGGAGTGAAGCATACCTCTTTCATGACTGGATCAGTCATGGACTCGAGGTTAACACTGCCCTCATAGGTCAGGTAATAGAACACATTAGTCGCCCTCACAGCCTCTGGACCTGCAAAAAAACCACACAAATTGGGTGAGTAATTCAATATGCAAGTTTGTCATTTCCATTTTGTTCAACAAAATCTTGTTTAGATTTGATGATCAACGATATAACTTTATGAGTACAAATCAAAATCAATGTGTATGAATTTTATTGCATTAGAAACGAGCAAATGGCATATAATAAATGATATATGATATTTGAGGTTTCAACCAATTACTACTTTGGTGGTATATATTAATTGAAGAGATATATGAGGAGATAAAGTTTTTGTAAAGTTGCTACAATTGGGCAGCACTGTGATGAGATATTCATTTAACTTACCTCTTTGTTTATATCCAAATATCAGATCTATCCAGTGATGGAGTTGACAGGACACAAATTCAGATTCTAAGGCCTATTAAAAAGATCATAATAAATGGTAAATGGAATATTCTTATTAATGTACATGGAAGCTAGCATTTTCTACATTTCTGGTATTTTACAGTATGATAGGAAATTATTAGTCACAGCTCACGCAAAACCAAAACATACATTAACTGCCCATGCATCCTAGGATAGCCTGTGTAAACAATTCCATCTCTCATCATGTAAGGGTGTGATGGTCGGTTAGTTTGAGCTAACATTTTCATAACCTGACCAGAAGGTGTTACATTAGTTGTTTACAACATTTTCAGTAGAAAAGTTCTAAAATTTGATCCTAAGAATGTATGTGAGGTATGAGATCTGGGAGAAATATTGGTTCTCTCCTTTGAATCAATGAACATGTGGTTACTGCTCTGTCGACAGTATATCAATTAACACATGTACAAGAATATGTTGAATGTTTCAAGTTTTTCTGTTGTCCTACCATTCTGTTGACTCGGATGAAGTCTTCAGGTGATTTGGCCCAGGGAGGCAGCATCACATCAGAGACTGTATCGCCTTCCTCCGTCTTTCCCAGCGTGTACTTGTTGCTGTTCTTAAACATCTCCGGCAGGTAGAAAAACTCAGGGACCAGTTCCTACAAGAAAACAGACGATCTGTAATGACCAGCTGTAAAGAGTGCCCCACCCCCAGGAGGAATTTTACGAGAAAACAGACGAGGATCTGTAATGACCAGCTGTAAAGAGTGCCCCACCCACAGGAGGAATTCTAGTTGGAAATACATTGATCATGATGATGTCACAGTACTATATTGTTTTCATATTAGTTTTATGCCAAGTAAGAAATCCGAGGCTCTAACCCCACTTAATAATAAATGTAGATTACCTTGACATCTGATGTGTCCCTCTGACAGTTCTTCCAGGCCTGGCTCACAGAGAAGAATGTACGGTTAGCATGGTCAAACTTCCCTCCTTGGAAATTCAAGAACATTGTCGTGAAAGGTTCCTGCAAACAGAAAACATACTCTACAGCACAGATCATACCCGACTCAACAAGCTGGTAATTCTCACCCTAACATTTATACATCCAAGTTTTCACAACCTGTTAATCAATCGTCAGATGATTCCCACCCTGGCATACCTTCATAGTATACCTGACATCATCATCAGATGATTCCCACCCTGGCATACCTTCATAGTATACCTGACATCATCATATGATTCCCACCCTGGCATACCTTCATAGTATACCTGACATCATCATCAGATGATTCCCACCCTGGCATACTTTCATAGTATACCGGACATCATCATCAGATGATTCCCACCCTGGCATACTTTCATAGTATACCTGACATCATCATCAGATGATTTCCACCCTGGCATACCTTCATAGTATACCTGACATCATCATCAGATGATTCCCACCCTGGCATACTTTCATAGTATACCTGACATCATCATCAGATGATTCCCAACCTGGCATACCTTCATAGTATACCTGACATCATCATCAGATGATTCCCACCCTGGCATACTTTCATAGTATACCTGACATCATCATCAGATGATTCCCACCCTGGCATACCTTCATAGTATACCTGACATCATCAGATGATTCCCACCCTGGCATACCTTCATAGTATACCTGACATCATCATCAGATGATTCCCACCCTGGCATACTTTCATAGTATACCTGACATCATCATCAGATGATTCCCACCCTGGCATACCTTCATAGTATACCTGACATCATCACCAGATGATTTCCACCCTGGCATACCTTCATAGTATACCGGACATCATTAGATGATTCCCACCCTGGCATACTTTCATAGTATACCTGACATCATCATCAGATGATTCCCACCCTGGCATACCTTCATAGTATACCTGACATCATCATAATCAGATACCTATATCCCAGTGTATCTGCCTTAATCATCGGACGGTTCCCAACCAGAGATATCTACATTCCAGTGCACCAACTCCATCATCAGATTATTCCGACTCTGATATATCTACATCCTAGTGTGCTGACTATAATTATTGGAGGATTCCCACCCTGAAGTATCTACAGCCAGGTGTACTGATCTTAATCATCAGATGATTCCCACCATGATATATATCTACATCCTAGTGTACTGACCTTAATCATCAGATGATTCCTACCATGATATATATCTACATCCTAGTGTACTGACCTTGATCATCAGATGATTCCCACCCTGATATATCTACATCCTAGTGTACTGACCTTAATCATCAGATGATTCCTACCCTGATATATCTACATCCAGATGTACTGATCTTAATCATCAGGTGATTCCCACTCTGATATATCTACATCCTAGTGTACTGATCATCATCAGATGATTCCCACCCCGATATATCTACATCCTAGTGAACTGATCTTAAATATCAGAGGATTCCCACCCTGATATATCTACATCCAGATGTACTGACCTTAATCATCAGATGATTCCCACCCAGATATATCTACATCCAGATGTACTGACCTTAATCATCAGATGATTCCCACTCTGATATATCTACATCCTAGTGTACTGACCTTAATCATCAGGTGATTCCCACTCTGATATATCTACATCCTAGTGTACTGATCTTAAACATCAGAGGATTCCCACCCTGATATATCTACATCCAGATGTACTGACCTTAATTATCAGATGATTCCCACCCTGATATATCTACATCCAGATGTACTGACCGTAATCATCAGATGATTCCTACTCTGATATATCTACATCCTATTGTACTGATCTTAAATATCAGAGGATTCCCACCCTGATATATCTACATCCAGATGTACTGACCTTAATCATCAGATGATTCCCACCCTGATATATCTACATCCAGATGTACTGACCTTAATCATCAGATGATTCCTACTCTGATATATCTACATCCTAGTGTACTGACCTTGATCATCAGATGATTCCTACTCTGATATACCTACATCCCAGTGTACTGACCTTAATCATCAGATGATTCCTACTCTGATATATCTACATCCCAGTGTAATGACCTTGATCATCAGATGATTCCTACTCTGATATACCTACATCCCAGTGTACTGACCTTAATCATCAGATGATTCCCACTCTGATATATCTACATCCAGGTGTACTGACCTTAATCATCAGATGATTCCCACTCTGATATATCTACATCCTAGTGTACTGACCTTAATCATCAGGTGATTCCCACCCTGTTATATCTACATCCTAGTGTACTGATCTTAATCATCAGGTGATTCCCACTCTGATATACCTACATCCCAGTGTACTGACCTTAATCATCAGATGATTCCCACTCTGATATATCTACATCCCAGTGTACTGACCTTAATCATCAGATGATTCCTACTCTGATATACCTACATCCCAGTGTACTGACCTTAATCATCAGATGATTCCTACTCTGATATACCTACATTCCAGTGTACTGACCTTAATCATCAGATGATTCCCACTCTGATATATCTACATCCTAGTGTACTGACCTTAATCATCAGATGATTCCTACTCTGATATATCTACATCCCAGTGTACTGACCTTAATCATCAGATGATTCCCACTCTGATATATCTACATCCCAGTGTACTGACCTTAATCATCAGATGATTCCTACTCTGATATACCTACATCCCAGTGTACTGACCTTAATCATCAGGTGATTCCCACTCTGATATATCTACATCCCAGTGTACGGACCTTAATCATCAGATGATTCCTACTCTGATATACCTACATCCCAGTGTACTGACCTTAATCATCAGATGATTCCCACTCTGATATATCTACATCCCAGTGTACTGACCTTAATCATCAGATGATTCCTACTCTGATATATCTACATCCAGATGTACTGACCTTAATCATCAGATGATTCCCACTCTGATATATCTACATCCTAGTGTACTGACCTTAATCATCAGGTAATTCCCACCCTGTTACATCTACATCCTAGTGTACTGATCTTAATCATCAGATGATTCCTACTCTGATATATCTACATCCCGATGTACTGACCATAATCATCAGATGATTCCCATTCTGGTATATCTACATCCAGATGTACTGACCTTAATCATCAGATGATTCCCACTCTGATATATCTACATCCTAGTGTACTGACCTTAATCATCAGATGATTCCCACCCTGATATACCTACATCCTAGTGTACTGATCTTAATCATCAGATGATTCCTACTCTGATATACCTACATCCCAGTGTACTGACCTTAATCATCAGGTGATTCCCACCCTGATATATCTAGATCCAGGTGTACTGATCTTAATCATCAGATGATTCCCACCCCGATATATCTACATCCTAGTGTACTGATCTTAAATATCAGAGGATTCCCACCCTGATATATCTACATCCTAGTGTACTGACCTTAATCATCAGATGATTCCCACCCTGATATATCTACATCCTAGTGTACTGACCTTAATCATCAGATGATTCCCACCCTGATATATCTACATCCTAGTGTACTGACCTTAATCATCAGATGATTCCCACTCTGATATATCTACATTCTAGTGTACTGACCTTAATCATCAGATGATTCCCACCCTGATATATCTACATCCTAGTGTACTGACCTTAATCATCAGATGATTCCCACCCTGATATATCTACATCCTAGTGTACTGACCTTAATCATCAGATGATTCCCACCCTGATATATCTACATCCAGGTGTACTGATCTTAATCATCAGATGATTTCCACCCTGATATATCTACATCCTAGTGTACTGATCTTAAATATCAGAGGATTCCCACCCTGATATATCTACATCCAGATGTACTGACCTTAATCATCAGATGATTCCCACCCTGATATATCTACATCCAGATGTACTGACCTTAATCATCAGATGATTCCTACTCTGATATATCTACATCCTAGTGTACTGACCTTGATCATCAGATGATTCCTACTCTGATATACCTACATCCCAGTGTACTGACCTTAATCATCAGATGATTCCTACTCTGATATATCTACATCCCAGTGTACTGACCTTGATCATCAGATGATTCCTACTCTGATATACCTACATCCCAGTGTACTGACCTTAATCATCAGATGATTCCCACTCTGATATATCTACATCCAGGTGTACTGACCTTAACCATCAGATGATTCCCACTCTGATATATCTACATCCTAGTGTACTGACCGTAATCATCAGGTGATTCCCACCCTGTTATATCTACATCCTAGTGTACTGATCTTAATCATCAGATGATTCCTACTCTGATATACCTACATCCCAGTGTACTGACCTTAATCATCAGATGATTCCTATTCTGATATACCTACATCCCGGTGTACTGACCTTAATCATCAGATGATTCCCACTCTGATATATCTACATCCCAGTGTACTGACCTTAATCATCAGATGGATTCTTTACTTGAAATATTTCCATATCTCTAGTGCATTGACTAATGTCAGATAGCTTCTACTTGATATGTAATACATCCCAGTGTACTGACCTTAATCATCAGATGATTCCTACTCTGAAATATCTACATCCCAGTGTACTGACCTTAATCATCAGATGATTCCTACTCTGATATACCTACATCCCAGTGTACTGACCTTAATCATCAGATGATTCCCACTCTGATATATCTACATCCCAGTGTACTGACCTTAATCATCAGATGATTCCTACTCTGATATATCTACATCCAGATGTACTGACCTTAATCATCAGATGATTCCCACTCTGATATATCTACATCCTAGTGTACTGACCTTAATCATCAGGTGATTCCCACCCTGTTATATCTACATCCTAGTGTACTGATCTTAATCATCAGATGATTCCTACTCTGATATATCTAATCATCAGATGATTCCCACCCTGATATATCTACATCCAGGTGTACTGATCTTAATCATCAGATGATTTCCACCCTGATATATCTACATCCTAGTGTACTGATCTTAAATATCAGAGGATTCCCACCCTGATATATCTACATCCTAGTGTACTGATCTTAATCATCAGATGATTCCCACCCTGATATATCTACATCCAGGTGTACTGATCTTAATCATCAGGTGATTCCCACCCTGATATATCTACATCCTAGTGTACTGATCTTAATCATCAGATGATTCCCACCCTGATATATCTACATCCTAGTG
>JAVTVY010035771.1:0-141578 GCA_036873755.1 Hanleya hanleyi | reverse complement strand
GGGTCGTATGAGGTATCAATGTGAAGCCTATGTGAGGGGGCATCCGAGGGGCTGGGTGTGGGGTTGGAATATGGTCATTCTGCGCATGCGCGGTAGACCAAGGGTATGGAATACACGTTTTGGGATCTAGGGCAGCCCCTAGTGGGTCGATGGAGTCGTATGAGGTATCAATGTGAAGCATTCGTGAAGGCGCATCCGACGGGCTGGGTGTGGGGATGAAATATCGTCATTCTGCGCATGCGCGGTAGACCAAGGGTATGAGAATAGACGTTTTGGGGTCGAGTGGGGGCCCTAATGGACCGATGGGGTCGAGTGAGGTATCAATGTGAAGCCTATGTGAGGGGGCATCCCACTGGGTGGATGTGGGGTCGGAATATCGTCATTCTGCGCATGCGCAATAGAGAAAGGTTATGAAAATAGACGTTTTGGGATGTAGGTGAGCCCCTAACGAGCCGATGGAGTTGAGTGAGGTATCAATGTGAAGCCTATGTGAGGGGGCATCCGATTGGACTAGGGTCTCGGCCGCTGTCAACAGTCTGCGCATGCGCAGACAGGGAATTCTGGGAAAAGGGTGTGGACATAGACGTGTTAGGGTTTAGGTGAGCCCCTAATGATCCGATGGTGTCGTATGAGGTATCAGTGTGAAGCTGTCGTGAGGGAGCATCCGCCTGGGCTAGTGTGTCGTTCGTTATCAATAGTCTGCGCATGCGCAGTCTGGCCGTAGTATAGAAATAGACGTGTAGGGGTTTAGGTGGGCCCCTATTGGGCTGATGGGATCGAGTGAGGTATCCATGTGAAGCAGTCGTGAGGGAGTATCCGACGGGCTGGGTGTGACGTGGAACTGACGTCATTCTGCGCATGCGCAGTAGAGAAAGTGTATGGAAATAGACATTTTGGCGCCGACAGGGGTCACTATGGGTCCGATGGAGTTGTATGAGGTCTTATGTTGAAGCTCTTGTGAAGCAGCATCCGATTGGACTCAGGGTTCGTCCGTGTTCAAGGGTCTGCGCATGCGCAGTCTGGTCGTAGTATAGAAAGCAGGCATGTTGGGGGAAGCGTGGGGGTGTGTGTGTGACCCACCAAGGTATCTGGTGTAGAGAGGGACCATCCTTGGTCCGTATGCGTAGTGTGAGGTGTCATCTTGTAGCAACGCCCGCCAACGCCAAGCTTAACGCTTCAACGCCCTGGTGAAATAGCTCAGAAGTTCTGATTTTTTAGATATTCCATGGAATTGTCACTAATTCTTCGAAATGCAGTGACGCCCGTCAACGCTCGTAGTTACGCCTTAACGCTCTAACATAACGCCTTGACGCCATGATATAGACCGGAGAGAGAACAACAACAAGGATGACACATGAGAGAACAACAACAAGAAGTTTTTTTTCATATAGTTTATTTTCCTCAATGTTACAACATACCCACGCTGGGAGAACCGCGTTGGGTATGTTTACAACTCAAGAAAACTCTTGTCCAATCAGAGGCCGCCATTTGGCGCTGCATCTGTTATATTCCTTCTTGTCCGTTAGATGTATTTTCGGCTGCTCTTGTCTGTCGCCATTTCAGAAATTCCATCTTTGCTCGCTGTGACCTAAGCGTCGTCGGGCAGGCCTGGATATTCTTTGGGCAGCATGTCCTGAAACAGTTGTTTGCGCATTCTGATCGCATTTTCCAGGGCCTCGGTGGGTGGTAGTCCCATAGCCTCTTCCAAGTGACGCTTGGTCTTCATGATGGACCTGTGCGTGGGGTCGCCTTTCATTTCAAGCGGTAGTAAGGTATACTGTTCATAGATCGCCATGGCTGTTTTCCTGATGCGGGGGCGCATTTGGGTGTACGCCTGTTGTAAATTATCCTCTCCGGCGTCCTCGATCGCCGCAGCGTAAGTATTGACAGCTGCTGTCACAATACGACCCCAGAAGGTAGGTTCTGCATCACTTTCCACGGACGTAGGCTGACTATCTGAGGTCAAGCTCTCCGTATCACTAGATAGACTCTCAGCAATCTCTGTTTCGGTATCAGCCGATACACTCTCAGCAGTCTCTGTATCAGCATCCGCCTCAACGGACTCCTCAGAGTCTTCAATCCCATGTATATTTTTCTGGTGTCGCATCATATCGTAATGCCTGGTGAACGTGCGTTCGCACTCAGAGCAAGTGTAAGCCATGTTGACGGTTGAACGTCGACTGGGCGTGTTTTTGGAAATACGCTTGCTTTTATAGACAGTAACGCCCATCAACGCTTAGCTTAACGCTTCAACGCCCTGGTGAATTAGCTCAGAAGCTCTGATTTTCATGGAATTAACACCAATTCATCGAAATGCAGTGACGCCCGTCAACGCCCCTCGGTACGTGGGTGATCAAATTCTCCGGCAATCTCCGGCAATCTTCAGGGGCGAGAGGGGTCCCTAGTGTACCGATTGGGTTGTATGAGGTATCGATGTGAAGCATTCGTGAAGGGGCATCTGATGGGGTGGGTGTGGGGTTGAAATATCGTCATTCTGCGCATGCGTGGTAGACCAGGGTATGGAAATAGACGTTTTGGGGTCTAGGGGAGCCACTAGTGGTCCGATTGGATTGTATGAGGTATCAATGTGAAGCCTATGTGAGGGGGCATCCGATGGGCTGGGTGTGGGGTTGGAATATGGTCATTCTGCGCATGCGCGGTAGACCAAGGGTATGGAAATAGCCGTTTTGGGATCTAGGGGTCAAGCTCTCCGTATCACTAGATAGACTCTCAGCAATCTCTGTTTCGGTATCAGTCGATACACTCAGCAGTCTCTGTATCAGCATCCGCCTCAACGGACTCCTCGGAGTCTTCAATCCCATGTATATTTTTCTGGTGTCGCATCATATCGTAATGTCTGGTGAACGTGCGTTCGCACTCAGAGCAAGTGTAAGCCATGTTGACGGTTGAACGTCGAATGTGCGTGTTTTTAGAAATACGCTTGCTTTTATAGACAGTAACGCCCATCAACGCTTAGCTTAACGCTTCAACGCCCTGGTGAATTAGCTCAGAAGCTCTGATTTTCATGGAATTAACACCAATTCATCGAAATGCAGTGACGCCCGTCAACGCCCCTCGGTACGCCTTAACGCCCGTCTCAACGCCTTAACGCCCGTCTCAACGCCTTAACACACTTTCTTAACGCTTTAACGTCGTTTAATGATGCGTTCGAACAAATGTTTCTTTTGTGCTATTGCTCTGACATACGCCGCTTTCCAGTTCATGCCCGAGGTTTTCAACATCGACGCTGTTCTTTCAATTTCCATATGGACTGGGTCCTTATCCAACAATTTCATATGGGTCACGAGGTCGACATCCGTCGTAGTCTGCGTGCCAATTCGACCAATACATAAGGACTGATGAGGGACATATGTTCATTCTTATATGTACAGACACCACCAGCAACACCACCACCACACACTACCACCACACACACACTTACGTCAATACCACACACACACACACACACACACACCATCACCACCACATTCCACCACCACCACCACCGCCGCCACCACCGGGCGTTGACGGCAAATGTCACTTCCGAGCTCTAAGCTCCACACGCTTTGAGCTCCAAGAGCTCCGATCCAAGAGCTCTGCCACACGGGAGCTCCCACCACCACCACCGGGCGTTGACGCCCGTCAACGCCCGGTGGTGGCGGCGGTGGTGGTGGTGGTGGAATGTGGTGGTGATGGTGTGTGTGTGTGTGTGTGTGTGTGTGTGGTGGTAGTGTGTGGTGGTGGTGTTGGTGGTGGTGTCTGTACATATAAGAATGAACATGTGTCCCTCATCAGTCCTTATGTATTGGTCGAATTGGCACCCAGACTACGACGGGCTTTACGTCAGCGGTATGTCGACCTCGTGACCCATATGAAATTGTTGGATAAGGACCCAGTCCATATGGAAATTGAAAGAACAGCGTCGATGTTGAAAACCTCGGGCATGAACTGGAAAGCGGCGTATGTCAGAGCAATAGCACAAAAGAAACATTTGTTCGAACGCATCATTAAACGACGTTAAAGCGTTAAGAAAGTGTGTTAAGGCGTTGAGACGGGCGTTAAGGCGTAACGAGGGGCGTTGACGGGCGTCACTGCATTTCGATGAATTGGTGTTAATTCCATGAAAATCAGAGCTTCTGAGCTAATTCACCAGGGCGTTGAAGCGTTAAGCTAAGCGTTGATGGGCGTTACTGTCTATAAAAGCAAGCGTATTTCCAAAAACACGCACAGTCGACGTTCAACCGTCAACATGGCTTACACTTGCTCTGAGTGCGAACATTACGATATGATGCGACACCAGAAAAATATACATGGGATTGAAGACTCCGAGGAGTCCGTTGAGGCGGATGCTGATACAGAGACTGCTGAGAGTGTATCGACTGATACCGAAACAGAGATTGCTGAGAGTCTATCTAGTGATACGGAGAGCTTGACCTCAGATAGTCAGCCTACGTCCATGGAAAGTGATGCAGAACTTACCTTCTGGGATCGTATTGTGACAGCAGATATCAATACTTACGCTGCAGCGATCGAGGACGCCGGAGAGGATAATTTACAACAGGCGTACACCCAAATGCGCCCCCCGCATCAGGAAAACAGCCATGGCGATCTATGAACAGTATACCTTACTACCGCTTGAAATGAAAGGCGACCCCACGCACAGGTCCATCATGAAGACCAAGCGTCACTTGGAAGAGGCTATGGGACTACCACCCACCGAGGCCCTGGAAAATGCGATCAGAATGCGCAAACAACTGTTTCAGGACATGCTGCCCGAAGAATATCCAGGCCTGCCCGACGACGCTTAGGTCACAGCGAGCAAAGATGGAATTTCTGAAATGGCGACAGACAAGAGCAGCCGAAAATGCATCTAACGGACAAGAAGGAATATAACAGATGCAGCGCCAAATGGCGGCCCCTGATTGGACAAGAGTTTTCTTGAGTTGTAAACATACCCAACGCGGCTCCCCCAGCGTGGGTATGTTGTAACATTGGGGAAAATAAACTATATGAAAAAAAACTTCTTGTTGTTGTTGTTCTCTCATGTGTCATCCTTGTAGTTGTTCTCTCTCCGGTCTATATGATGGCGTCAAGGCGTTATGTTAGAGCGTTAAGGCGTAACTACGAGCGTTGACGGGCGTCACTGCATTTCGAAGAATTAGTGACAATTCCATGGAATATCTAGAAAATCAGAACTTCTGAGCTATTTCACCAGGGCGTTGAAGCGTTAAGCTTGGCGTTGGCGGGCGTTGCTACAAGATGACACCTCACACTACGCATACGGACCAAGGATGGTCCCTCTCTACACCAAATACCTTGGTGGGTCACACACACACCCCCACGCATCCCCCAACATGCCTGCCTTCTATACTACGACCAGGCTGCGCATGCGTAGACCCTTGAACACGGACGAACCCTGAGTCCAATCGGATGCTGCTTCACAAGAGCTTCAACATAAGACCTCATACGACTCCATCGGACCCATAGTGACCCCTGTCGGCGCCAAAATGTCTATTTCCATACACTTTCTCTACTGCGCATGCGCAGAATGACGTCAGTTCCACGTCACACCCAGCCCGTCGGATACTCCCTCACGACTACTTCACATGGATACCTCACTCGATCCCATCGGCCCAATAGGGGCCCACCTAAACCCCAACACGTCTATTTCTATACTACGGCCAGACTGCGCATGCGCAGACTATTGATAACGAACGACACACTAGCCCAGGCGGATGCTCCCTCACGACAACTTCACACTGATACCTCATACGACACCATAGGATCATTAGGGGCTCACCTAAACCCTAACACGTCTATGTCCACACCCTTTTCCCAGAATTCCCTGTCTGCGCATGCGCAGACTGTTGACAACGGCCGAGACCCTAGTCCAATCGGATGCCCCCTCACATAGGCTTCACATTGATACCTCACTCAACTCCATCGGCTCATTAGGGGCTCACCTACATCCCAAAACGTCTATTTTCATACCCTTTCTCTATTGCGCATGCGCAGAATGACGATATTCCGACCCCACATCCACCCAGTGGGATGCCCCCTCACATAGGCTTCACATTGATACCTCACTCGACCCCATCGGTCCATTAGAGCCCCCACTCGACCCCAAAACGTCTATTCCCATACCCTTGGTCTACCGCGCATGCGCAGAATGACGATATTTCATCCCCACACCCAGCCCGTCAGATGCGCCTTCACGAATGCTTCACATTGATACCTCATACGACTCCATCGACCCACTAGGGGCTCCCGTAGATCCCAAAACGTGTATTCCATACCCTTGGTCTACCGCGCATGCGCAGAATGACCATATTTCAACCCCACATCCAGCCCCTCGGATGCCCCCTCACATAGGCTTCACATTGATACCTCATACGACCCCATCGGTCCATTAGGGGCTCCCCTAGATCCCAAAACGGCTATTTCCATACCCTTGGTCTACCGCGCATGCGCAGAATGACCATATTCCAACCCCACACCCAGCCCATCGGATGCCCCCTCACATAGGCTTCACATTGATACCTCATACAACCCAATCGGACCACTAGTGGCTCCCCTAGACCCCAACACGTCTATTTCCATAATCTTGGTCTACCGCGCATGCGCAGAATGACGATATTTCAACCCCACACCCACCCCATCAGATGCCCCTTCACGAATGCTTCACATTGATACCTCATACAACCCAATCGGTACACTAGGGACTCCTCTCGCCCCTGAAGATTGCCGGAGAATTTGATCACCCACGACATTGTGGGAAAAACCCATACATTAACATTGGAAGTCACTTGGTTGACATGCGACTACGTTCTGTTCGCGGAGGAATACAAAGGTTACAGGTTGCCGGAACTACTTTTGACCTCCACGTGACCTTGAGCTGGTGGCGCCCCCTGGCGCCACAGACGCCACAGAGGTGAAAGGCGATGGGGCGTCCCCTATACCTTTAACCTGGAAAAAAGGGCACCAAGAGTTACCTCCCTGGAAAAGGGACCTGGATTTGCTCCCTCCCTACTACTTTCGTTGCATAAGTTTTAATGTATGTTTTAATGTGTTGGATCACTAAGTTATTAACATGAATACTTAGAATTTTGTTTGGTCGTCGCCATATAGCTGAAATATTGCTGAACGCGACGTTAAACCTTAATTCTCTCTCTCTCTGCCCCTCTGCTAAGTATATTATAGGCTATTTAATTACTCGTTAAAATGAATTCAATATTTATGTAAAATGGGCACCAAATGCATAGCCTGCCGACCTCTACATCATGGCAACTGACCGGAGTTCGGTTAGTATATGGGATGTACGGTCGCTTTTGTGATAAAATTATCTCTCAGGCTTATCCATCCATGTAGAACTAATTTACAGAAAAAAAGTTTAGGTCAACCACTCCACACTGGGATATTTACAGAAAGAATCTAAAGTTATCAGAGATTCAGAGGATATTCAAACATAGGTGGAAAACGATGCCATATGAAGAAGAAGCAATCATTATATTTGGCTGTGGGGTCATATGACTTCTTCATATGGCATCGTTTTCCACCTATGTTTGAATATCCTCTGAATCTCTGATAACTTTAGATTCTTTCTGTAAATATCCCAGTGTGGAGTGGTTGACCTAAACTTTTTTTCTGTAAATTAGTTCTACATGGATGGATAAGCCTGAGAGATAATTTTATCACAAAAGCGACCGTACATCCCATATACTAACCGAACTCCGGTCAGTTGCCATGATGTAGAGGTCGGCAGGCTATGCATTTGGTGCCCATTTTACATAAATATTGAATTCATTTTAACGAGTAATTAAATAGCCTATAATATACTTAGCGCTCCTTCCACAATTACTTATCGCCATGCAAATTCATGGATTGTTATGTGGCAAATGGTTCCGAAATTTGCTGGCTGAAAGGATTCACATAGTGAAGACCTATAAATACCAGACAACTCACAGGTAATGACAGGAAGTAAATTATCCACTCCACACAGAATCAGAAATCCTACGCCCCAATGCTGCGTCATTAGTCCTCTTTTGTTCAACGCACTTATTAACGGCCTAGCCGAAGAAATATATAAGCTCTGAGGTTGAATAATTGCTTTTTGCCGACGACGTATCTATCTGGAATAGCGGTCGTTGTATAAAAAAAAACCACTAGTATAATTCAGCGGCCATTAGACACTATTACGAAATGGGCGAACGAATGGAGGTTCAAATTTTCGACCACAAAGATAACTGGCGTTATATTCTCAAATAATCAGCCTCCTGAAATAGATCTGACCCAAGATGAAACAAAAAAATGGAATTCAAAAATAGCGTAGAATTCTTCATAATGGTATTTCACCGCAAGCTAACATGGAATGATCATATAGACCAACTGGTACTCAGATGTAATAAAGACCTAAAACTTATAAGATATGTCTTTGAAACGAACTGGGTTAGCCTACTTAAATTATACCAGTCATTGTTCGCTCAAAAATAGACTATGGCTGTCTTGCTTATCAAGCAAGATAAGACAACAAAATTGAAGCGGTTTGAGTATACAATGCTCGGCTCTTAAAATAATAACTGGTGCATTTAAAGGAACCTCGTTCCCAAGCATATATAATAGTTAAAACCACCGAGAAATCCCTTAGGCTTAGGCGAGAGAAACAATCCCTAAAATTTGCTGAAAGAATTGGGTCTATTGGACCAAAATTTGGCTACGTTGTCACGAAACTCCTTGAGGAAATTAACGATGAAGATATAAAACTAGCAGACGAACAAGCTAAATATTTGGCTGACTGGCAACCACTGTCCCCGACTGTCACTCAACGGTATGATCAATCAGAAGGAAAGCTCATATTACATTTACTCTGTAACACTAAAAATACATCGACAAAAACTGATTATATAGACGGACCAAAAAACATAAACAGGAACACTGCAGGAAAAGCTTTCGTTATCCCGGAATTGCATTCAAGGATTCAAGTTACCTGACAATATATCTGTCAGCCATTGTAATGTCATTGAACGTAGAAAATAGACCCATTCGACCAGTTTTGTGTAGGGGCTCTTTGCGTACAATAATCGTCATAAAAAAAACCCAGAATCTCAAAGTAGACCAAATGCTATTAACAAAATGGAACATTTAACCGCGAAAATTAGGGTTTTGGTTATTGACATTTCACGGATATGGATGCCAGGCCACGTTGACATCGCAGGATTGAGATTGCAGATAAAACTGCTGAAAAAGGTTTACAGAGAAAAAAAGAGTCGATATCAAGACTGGACTGAATTCAATTCAATCGTCCGAGAACAAAATAGAAGCAATATGGCAGAAAGTTTGGAATGAAGAAACTAACGAACGGTGGCTATACAAAGTTATAACTCGACCGTTCAAAATGAAACAACAACAAAATCCCTAAACTCACATTTGTCGATGCTATTCCCAAATAGGCCCAAAATGTGCCACAGGTGTAATCTTGTTGAAGAAACAATAGAACATATTATACTTCAGTGTAGGGAAAATATCACCCAACGCCAGAAACTCATGGACAAATTCACCATGGTAACAATGTAATCTACGACCACATAATGAACTTCTTACATGACATCGAATACTATGACACGATATGATAGCTTCTGTAACCCTCTTGATTTTTGTTTACCTACCTGTATTAAAAGCACTATATTATACGCTTTTTATAAAATGAAAATTCTCGAACTTATATGCAGGGACAGTAAACTCGAGGTTACACAAAACACTAATTACTTTCTTATGAAAACAAAACATTATTACGCCTCAAAGTTGTTTGTTTGATAGTCGATTGGTCAATTGCCATCTCATAAATATTTCGTATTAGGTCAGCCACACACCACAAAACAAAAACAAAGGCTCTGCGGCATAATAAAATCGTTATGATATTTGTTTGAAACAAACATCATAACTGATAATATCAGACGCGAGTTAAAGAATGATAACTCCCGAGTTTATTTACAGGAGCAGTAAAGTGGAAGTTATACCAAACAGTCACAATCGTTTATTTTAATTATTTATTTAATTAATCATTTATGTATCAATTAGGGGCACTTGTCTGTGTGATGATGATATTACGGATATGGAGAAATACGAACCCTCTTCTGTTTTGTTGTTGTTGTTATACTGACACAATACTGATGACTACGGGGAAGGGCCAGATCAAACAGACATCCAGACAGAAGAATACAAACTTTTGAAGGGAACCGACCCCGACGCCATACCCCTATAGGCCAAGCGAACTACCCAACACCTAACATGAAATTAATTCCTTGACTTTCACGCAAAATAGGAAAATGTCCCAGCGGTTCATCCCCTTTGAACTCAGTTGTTTGTTGCCGTGATTGTTTTGATTGCCACGTATGGTGTTCTATTTGGGCCAAGTTTGCGTCGCGTGGCGACTTTTAGAAACTCGCCACTCGCCACGCGCCGTGGACCTCTCCGGCGCGCGGCGACTGGCGACTTTCTGCTATCTCTTAACCTGCAAAAACTCGCCAGTCGCCACGCGCCGTAAAACACGGCGAGTTTCGCTCTATGTCTTAACCTGGAAAAACTCGCCGCGCGCCACTCGCCGGACAAAGCACGGCGCGCGGCGACTGGCGACTTTTGACTTCTGTGAATTTTCAGAACTTTTTCTCAAGTGCGCATGCCCGGGGAGCATCAATTATGCAGTTGCAATATCATAACTCACAGTCGCTATCTCATAGAATTTGAGGAAGTAAAAAAAAATATGGAAACTGTTGAAAGAAATACGTCTTTTCATCTTTAAAAATAGGGTCTTGATAGTTTGTAGGGGTTGTGATACAGGAAATATCAACCCAACAAAGAGCCGCTCTAGCGATTAAAACAGCAATAAAGGATCACTTATACAAAGATATCGCCCGACTCTTTCACATAAAACTTACGAAGAGAGAAATTCAATCACCCAAAGAAAATGTTAGCATTTTTACTTACTTTTTTAATCAATATGACGATGACGCTCAATTCGCTTTCTTAATATTTCATACAGCATATTAGTTGAAGTTGCTTTTATATTGTATAACAAAATTTCCGCGTCGAGTGCTTTATTGTATTTTAAATAAGGAACAATTTCAAAGCGATTCATTCTGAATTGAAAACGATATGCTGTTTTATAAATATATATAGGCACTTATATAAAACGAATGAAAAAAACGATTGAAAATGTTGTCTTGGTTTTAATAAGAACTGAAACTTTTTAAAATATACCGGCAGAAAATAATGAGAGTATGCAAGTTCTGCACAGAAACGGATAACGAGTATTTTAATAAAAAAATATCTGCACATTTGACAAAATTTAGATAGCCCTATATGCTTATTGCATTAAAAACAACTTGTTTCAAAAAACAACTATATTAATTATTACAGATAGCTTACATCTTCAAAATTAGTTACATAGCATCAGATGTAGCTGGAGAGTTCATTCATTAGAAATTATGTATATTTATGCACGAGGAAGAGATTTAAAATTAAATTAAATGACAGCATGTTTCGAACAAAATATTCCGATAAGTGATGCTCCCCGGGCATGCGCACTTGAGAAAAAGTCCTGAGAATTCCATAAGTCGAAAGTCGCCAGTCGCCGCGCGCCGTGGTTCATCCGGCGAGTGGCGCGCGGCGAGTTTTTCCAGGTTAAGAGATAGAGCGAAACTCGCCGTGTTTTACGGCGGGTGGCGACTGGCGAGTTTTTGCAGGTTAAGAGATAGCAGAAAGTCGCCAGTCGCCGCGCGCCGGAGAGGTCCACGGCGCGTGGCGAGTGGCGAGTTTCACTACAGTCAAAAGTCGCCAGTCGCCGTGCGCCGTGGTTCATCCGGCGAGTGGCGCGCGGCGAGTTTTTCCAGGTTAAGAGATAGAGCGAAACTCGCCGTGTTTTACGGCGCGTGGCGACTGGCGAGTTTTTGCAGGTTACGAGATAGCAGAAAGTCGCCAGTCGCCGCGCGCCGGAGAGGTCCACGGCGCGTGGCGAGTGGCGAGTTTCTAAAAGTCGCCACGCGACGCAAACTTGGCCCAAATAGAACACCATAGCCACGTGCCTTTCCCTCGATCACATCAAAGAGACCGTTCTACAGCGTATTCTCATTATAAACTCGACTTGCCTGTAAACCCGGCGAAGCACGGTCTAATGCCGTCCGTTCATTGGCTGTTATTTTAAAGGGACTGTTTGAGTAATAACCATACTTCCCTAATCTGCGTGCAGGGCTGGTACGGAGTATATAGACCTGCATTATGGAGGATGACCTTGTGGCATAACTCTACTTGTGGCATAACTCAACTACTTGTGAAATAAAAGATGATGGATAGTATATTCTAATACTAGGCAGTCCACTATCTTACTATACTTTAATAGAGTGGATGGCTATATGGGTGAACTAAGTCTCCGCTATCAACTGCTATGGATAGGGACGTTAAACCACAAATCCCTCTCCCTGCTATGGATTAGGTTATATAGCGTGTATATGCCCGCGTAGCTGGTACTTTTTTTTTCCTCTTCGACTTGGTTGAACTAAGTCTCCGCTATCAACTGCTATGGATAGGGACGTTAAACTACAAATCCCTTTCTCTGCTATAGTATGTATTGTAACACATTCCCCATCAATCAGACTAAGATATACATACATGTTGAGTGAGGTTACACTTATAAATTTGTTTACGCAGGTCAGTTACATATTTTTAATAGCCCTAAATGATGTCAATGTAACATACATATGCAGTTGTCTAGGCTAATGCCTCGTCAGATTTGACTGGTTCTTTAAATGGCTATAATAATCTGAGGCTTGTTAGGCTCAGTCTGTTAACTGTATAGAATAAAAAATTTGGCCTGTGAAATAAAGTTGTCGAAATGTCAAGTGTCGAAATATCGCGTGCCGGAATGTCTCATGCTGAACTGTCGAGCACCAAAATGTTCTGACAACGAGTCCGTGAAATTTCGGTAAGCGACATTTTGGCACGTGACATTTCGGCATGCGACATTTCGGCACAAGGTGAAGAGTGCGACATTTCGGCACGCGACATTTTGGCATCTTTTTGATTAGAGGCCAAATTATGTTGAAATATAAAAAGACCATCTTACGGGTTACCAAGTTGTAGATTCTTTAAACGCGAATATCCTTCACATTTCGGCGACTTCTTCACGCATGCATTTGGTTTAGAAAGAAATGTTGTCATAAAGCAAAAAGCAAAACCACATTTGCATTATAGCATGTTTCGCCGATTTCACAGACAAGCCGACTTTATAATGGGACTACACTGTGGAACGGTCTATTTGGTGTGCTGGCTGAAACGGCACGTTGACGTCTCTCCAGTCAAAACATTCACGGCTACACACAACTTGAATTCAAAGGGGGATGGAATATATGACACATTGTTGGCTTCTAATTTTCCCAAATATGGGCATATTCGAAAAAGTCATGGGATCACGAAGGCTGTCCGGAAAATCTATTAATAAACGACTGGTCTTAGTCCTGTCGAATTCGTCTTCTGTCATGTCTCGGCTTTGCCAGAGGAATGATGGCTTTAATACAAACCCTCCAAAATCTAAACCAAAACTAAAACTATCCCTTACACTACAACCCAGTGCCCGGTAAAAATACCTCCGCATGTAAATAGTATGTCCATTTTAATTAGTCGACAACATTGGAGCTTGTCAAGAATCAGTAGTTAACTCAGCATGAATTTTGTAATTATCTCCATATAAAACTCCAGTACAGTTGTTTCATGTACCGGGGTTCAATTACATAGGGAGACGTCTTAATGTATTCGTGTTTACTAACACAAATGTCAACAATGCCGTGTACGGTTGTAGAAATGTGTGCGGTTTATCATTCGGCAATTTCACTGGGCATGGGATACAAGCGACACTTCCACGGACCGGCTGTTATTACTTTATACGGCATCAATTACCTCCGTGCTAGTGAGCATGAATACATTATGACGTCTCCCTATGTAATTGAAGCCCATGAAACAGCTGTACTGGAGTTTTATATGAAGAGAATTACAAAGTTATTTCAAGCATGATATGTTATCGATATCACGGAGAAATTGTAGTCATTTTGTGTAGTCAATTGAGTTCAGTTTGTTATACACGCTGCAAAAAAGAAAATTTATGCCAAGTCAACTTTTGATTTTCGTCAAGCTCCAAAGTAGACGACTAGTTAAACTGAACCGACTTTAGTAATTCAATTTTCATTCTTTCTATACTCTCTAAAAAAAGTTGAGTGAAATTTCACTCAAGTAAGAGTGGAAATTCATCCCACTCAATACTTGAGTGAGATTTTCACTCAACTTGAGTTACTTTTCACTCAACTTGAGTTAAATGCACTCAACTTGAGTGAAATTCACTCAAGCATAAGAGTGGAAATTCATCCCACTCAAGTTGAGTGAACTTGAGTGTTTTAACTCAAGAGTTGAGTGAACAGGTACATTTCACTCAAACTTGAGTGGAGCAGTTCACTCAAACTTGAGTGGAGCAGTTCACTCAAGTTTTTTAGAGAGTATAGCTGTAATCTTGATTATTCCATCTGCACTAACCAGTCAATCAAATCTCGACAGGTATTTGCCTGAGCCTGTTTGTACCGGTATACGTGTAGACCTGCAGTGGGCGTAACCGCATGTTCCTGGAGTTGGTTTACATATGGATGTCGATATCCTTCATAATGCAGGACTGTCAATCTTAATAAATTAATATCCTATCAATGCTCCCCAATCGTATATGTGGCTATGTAGGATCTTACTGATTTCAATTGAATTTTGTGTTCGGAGTGTCAAGCTCATGAATATTTAATAGTCTTATTTTATCACGACCGCATTTTAACTACTTTACTTGAGTCGGGCAGGGGGGATAGGTTCATGGACTCTGCGTTAACTCAATGTTACGCCAAGGACGATTCCATAATTCTACCCCGCATTATGGCGCCAACCTGGCGGGAGGGCGGCAACATCAG
Source organism: Hanleya hanleyi (assembly GCA_036873755.1). NCBI lineage: Eukaryota > Metazoa > Mollusca > Polyplacophora > Lepidopleurida > Hanleyidae > Hanleya > Hanleya hanleyi. Next base: position 126,594 of record JAVTVY010035771.1, on the reverse strand, counting down.
AAGATTCCCCCCACAGCTTGGCGTGTGCTTCGGCTGAGCCAACCAGAAAGCACTTGTCATTACGTTCCCTTCAAAGCACTATGAACACCTCTCGGGATTGGTCAACACGCGCGTTACTGCAAGCCGGTTAGATCCTGCAAGCGACATATCCAAATGGGGAAGCAGTTAGGATTTAATTTTAATTAGATTGGCAGGACTGTATACGTCGTACCTGTCCCAGCTCTCAGATGAAGGCTTTACAGTTATTACTCTGATTGTCCGTTCAAAATATCAGCCAATGAACGATCAGAGTACTTTGGAGCAATACGCAATCTTCATTGAATCACGGTATATTTAGAGGAAGGACCAGTTTATGGGGAGAAAATGTGGAGAGAAATAGATCCTGACCGGCTGAAGAGAGAGAGAGTATATAGCGACGATCAAACAAAATTCTAAGTAATCCAACAAAAACAAGTCAACAACCCAGCAATCCAGAACTAATCAACACAACTCACCAGAAACATGTACATACATTACAACTGATATAACAAACCGATTTCTCTCAAACAACCTAAAATAGTCTTCTTCTATCCGAATAAAAAGATCCTCCAAAATAGCCGCTTGATAAAAAGAATCTCTTACAATCTTAAAATCTATAGTCGATCAGAATATGTTTCACTGAGATCTTCGTGGTATGGAATCCACCTTGGGCCTGGTTCCTTTTTTGTAAATGTTTGTGAGTTAATCGGGTATGGCCGATTGTACATCGCCTGATCATGGCTTGATCGAAACGTTTCTGACGTCTCAGATGAATGTATCCTACAGTTTTTTAAACTCATGAAGTATGTTATTACAGCATTCCATAAAGATTGAAAAAGCTTTCTCACATAAGCAGAGATACAGGGTCTGATACAGCCAACGTGGCTAGGCAACCAACAAAACACAACATCAATCTGTTGATGAAATCTACGGTCATATAATTGTAGAATGTTCAAGATGATGGGGTGGGTTGAAGTTCAGTTTTAATCGCTTGTCAGGCATGACAGTGAATCTGAAAATATGACCTATTGTCCTCTTATAGTAGACCCAATACCTTCTAAAGCTGACAGTAGAGCTTTGACTTCGGCAGTGAAAATCGAACTTCGAACTGGAAGTCGAAAGGTTTCAGTTTTGGAACTTGTTACTGTCTTCGAGTAGCGACTTTAATTCATCTCACGATAGTCCGAAATATTTTGCCCAGTATCTGGATTACCGGTTTAGCTCATACGCCATCATTGGCAAGCCATAGCATAAGGGATTAAGTACTTGTCAAAATAAAATACTCTGTGGAGATACCACACATCGACGTTGTACATATCTTTGAGAAATATGGTGAAGTTCATGACATTTTTTACGAGTACTATACTTTTGACAGAAATTTGAAAACCGGGAATAGGAAAATGTGGATGTCTGGCATCAAAATCGATCTTCCCTGTACAGTTATGTTTGGAGATTTTAGACTTCCTGTTTGGCATAAAGGTGAAGTTGAGACCTGTTACGCCTGCGGAGATGAAAATCACATGTATTGAGATTGTCCATTTACGGGCAAATGCCTGGGTTGTGGTCAGCCAGGACTCATAAAACGGGAATGTAAAACTCCCGATCGAGCAGCCTGTAAGCGTTGGTGATAGCATTTGGTCAATTGTAGGACCGGATGGCAAGACCTCCAAGAGGAATTCTAGGTCAAGTCAAAGGAATAAGAAAAGGAACATGGAGCAAGCGGGAAATACATCCAAGAGCTGAAAGAGATTTTCAGCTCTCTCTGATGAGGAAGATGTTGATAATTCCATTGATATCCCTAGTCCGCCCACCAAGAGGAATAAAGTGAAAGAAAGTCCGGAAAATTTCCTACTTGATCGGGAGTCTAAAGAAAATGAGTTCAAACTCGTGATTCTCTGTCCAAAGTAGAGAACGACATTATTGTCGACGACAATCAAATGCTCAGCAATGATACTACTTTACTCGATGTAATCGTGTAGTAGTGAACATACACCCGTGCATTCTGGTGGTAACTTGAACTTTACCCCACATGTTGATGTGGAAACTGTGCTCACCAAAGATGATGCTAGAAATGAGCTACCTTTAGTAGATAGGAAAGGAGGTGAAGATGAAGATATTAGTTCAACACCTGTGTGATTAAACGTTCATAATGGCTAAGACGACTCTCTATTTCCTAGTGTGTGTGGTCTTGTGTGTTATTTCTTCATATAGACTAAACATGGCTCAGTCTCCAACCCTCCTTCAATGGGACTACAGAGGAGTTTGACCAAATTTAAATGAGCTTCAGTTGTTAACTCATGATTATGAACCCTCAGCTCTCTGTTTAAATTAAACTTTTCTCAAATAAGCAGATAAAAATAATTCAATAAAATTTAATTACGGCAATAAATCATTCCTATGCTTCGTAAGAGCATGGAAAGGCTACGGGCGGTTCTTCAATACTTGTTAAAATGGGTGTTTTACATAGTTCTATTGATTTAAAGACGGATTTACAATCTGTAGCAGTTCGTGTTACTTTGGATTCTGTATTCACATTATGCACGGTGTACATACCTTGTTCTGGAGGTCTCCGTCTTAGTGAACTTCAGAATCTTTACCATCAGCTCCCTAAACCTTGTTTATTGATGGGTGATTTTAACGGCCGTAGTAACTTTTGGGATAACGAAGAGAACTGTGATGGACAATTCTTGAAGATTTTATATCAAATAATTCTTTGTGTATTTTTAATGATGGTCCTCAGCTCATTGAACCTATTCACTTTTCTACTGTTTTAAAAGCTGGTCATTCAGCTGATGACCCTCCAACAAGGAATAATTTTAAAAGAAAATGTTGGCTAAATTTTGAAAAGCTTTGTTTACAAAAAGTACAAGCGGACTCTTTCACTAATGTTCCTGGTCCTATACAGTTATTCTCAGATATGCTGATTGAAATTGCTAATCAAACCATGCCTACATCCTCAGAAGTTGCACATATTAAAAAATCATAGTTTAACGATGACTGTAGAGATGCAAGGAAATGTAGAAAGAAAGCTGAACGGAGCCTCCTCCGACATCCTAATTCTGAAAATTTGAAAGATCTCAGAATTACTAGAGCTAAGGCTCGTAGAACCATGAAACAGAACAAACGTGATTCTTGGAAAAAATATTTCTAAGATCAATACACATACTCCTATAACAAAAGTTTGGAACATGATTCACAAAATTGAAGGTGAAAGCTTCAGTGCTCATCATCTCAATAATGGAAATCAGGTGATAACTGACAGAGTGGAAATTGCAAGCAAGTTAGTCGAAACAATTGCCAAAAATTCTTCTTCCGAAAATTATGTATCTAAATTTCAAACTTTTCCAACAAAGAGAAGAGAAGAACGAAATAAAATTTTCCTCCAATAACCGTGAAGGCTATAGTGCTTGGTTTTAAATGAAAGAATTCCATGCTTCTCTCGTGGAAGCAAACGATTCTGCTGCAGGCCCTGATAATATTCATTATCGACTTTTAAAGCATCTACCAGAATCTTCTCTAGCAACCCTATTTCTCATATTTAACAGACGTTGGGTGGCAGAAGACTTTCCACCTTCATTGCATATAATGCCATTGTTATACCAGTTCCAAAACCTGGCCGTAATCATACAACTCCGGTAATTATCGTACAATTTCACTGACTAGCTGTGTTTGTAAAACAATGGAACGCATGGTAAATGATCGCCTTGTTTGTTACCTTGAAACTGAAAAGAATCTTACTGATATTCAAGCTGGTTTCCGTAAAAAATAAAAGTACCATTGCCCATTTAGTGAGATAAGATTCCTAGGTCAAGAATGCTTTAACAAAAAAATTATTTAGAAAAGGCCTATGATACTACTTGGAAATACGGAATTTTAAGAGACCTTCATACTATGGAATTAAACGGCCGTTTACTCATTTTTATTTTCAACTTTCTGAATGATAGACAATTCGGTCTACAAGTTCGGTTGAGTTCAACCATGCCTGATCATTTCGATCAAGATCAAGGTCTCCCATAAAGTTATATTTTGTCTACTACTCTGTTTAGTATCAAGATCAACAGCTTAGCTGCAGTTTTGAATACATCAATTGATGGTTCATTGTTTGCAGATGATTTCAACATATCGTGTAGTGGAAAAAGTATGCATAATTTTGAGAGATCATTACAACTTTGTCTAAATAGAATTCAGAAATGGTGTCTTGAAAAATGTTTCAAGTTCGAGCAAAGACAAATTGTATACACTTTTGTAAAAAGTATTTGCATCTCAAAGATCCAGTAATTACATTAGATGGAACTGAAATCAAGGTAGTCCGATTCTTAGAAATATTGTTTGATCACCGATTACCGTTCTTACCGCACATAAATTGTTTGAATTACAAGCGTCTGGTCCGTCATTCTTAATTCAGCCGTCGTCCATTAAAGAATATCCGCGTCCATAATCCAAGGATCGAAAGCTAAGTGCACAAAAGCTCCTAATCTGTTGAAGGTAGTTGCCAGCTATAGGTGGGGAGGAGATCAGCGCACGCTTCTCCATTTATATCGATCACTTATTCGTTCTAAGCTTAATTATGGCTCTATTGTTTATAACGGTGCAGGCAAGTCGAACTTAGCAAAGCTAGATCCTATTCTCCATCAAGGACTAAGACTTTGCCTCGGAGCGTTCAGAAAATCACCTAAAGACAGCTTACATGTCGAAGCATATGAATCTCGTTTGGAACTTCGAATAATTAAACTAGCACTACAATATATCATAAAATTGAGATCTAATCGCTCAAATCCTGCATATAACCGTGTTGTGAACCCTCAATACGTAGATTTGTATTTAAAGAAACCCTCCATTATTCCATCACTTGGAATTCGTATGAAACCACACATTGTAACAGCTTAGTCAAATTTTACCTAACAAGCTCTTACCAGCTTCACAAGGGCAGTTAGCCAGACCAACAGTAGACATTACAATGAAGAAATCTAAAAGGCAGACACGAGCCATCTCGTTTGTACACAATAATTTGGTCTATTCAGAGAAAAATACAGATCGAATCAAGCTATCTATACAGATGGTTCTAAAGATGATGTGAGAGTAGCTACTATAGGAGGAAAATATGTCATATTCTCAGATTCACCGTCAGATTTCAAATGGTTAAGGCAGGCCTAGATAATGAGGTTGATCCCGTTGGAATCCCATATAGCGATTTTATATCCTCTATCTGTGCTCATATGAGAAAGCTGTTTCAATCTTTATGGTGATGTAGAATCGGCCACACCCGATTAACTCACGAACATTTACCAAAAAAAGGAACAAGCCCCAAGGTGTATTCCATGGCACGAAGATCTCACAGTGAAACATGTTCTGATCGACTGTATAGATTTTAATATTATAAGAGATTCTTTTTATCAAGCAGCTACTATAGAAGATCTTTATAGTCGGGTAAAATAAGACTGTATCTTAGGTTAATTGAAAGAAATCGGTCTGTTGCATAAGTTTTAATGTATGTGCATGGCTTTCGGTGTGTTGTGTTGATTACTTCTGAATTGCTGGGTTGTTAACTTGTTCTTAAAATTTTGATCGTCGCTATATAGCTGAAATATTGCTGAACGCGGCATTAAACATTAATTATTTCTCTCTCGTTATGTGAACTCATTTATTGAGCACAAACGACCCTTTTTACCTCCATTTTAGAGAACGGGATTGTCCTAACCTGATATATAGAGCAGAGACCGGAAATGTTAATGACAGACCAGTGTTGCTCTGGGTCTGCCCTGGCCCATACTATATTCGATAGTAGACGCCTGCGTCGTAGGCCTATATTTTCAAAATTAAGAAAATTAATATTAATGAATATCTGGCTTTTTTTCACCCTTGATATTTTCACTTATTGTAGTCCAATCTCGTCCGATGTATATCTTACTTTACGAGTAGGCTCAAGTCAGATTCGATTAACTTTTTAAAATAATTTAAAAATAAGCCATTCCCACTAACTGTCCAGCCGAACGAAACTCGAGATATCATAGGGTTTTTTATGAGTATAATACAGAGCAAAAGTTGTGCAAAGTAGTTCCGTTGCCAGGGTGACTGGTGTTTTATTAGTCTATCCCAGGTAATCAGATGAGCAAGAGTCCCCAATTCTTTGGGCTACTAGTCTAGGCCGAGATGCAGCCCCTACAAGATATTTTGAAATGCTGATATTTATTGAAAATTCAATACGTTCAATGAATATTATTATGATACAAAGTCCAATATCCTAGTCCTGCCTCGGTTCCTACAAAAGAATGTACTAAAGGAGACCCAGATGGTCTGGCAGATGGACACCGGGGTGTGACCAAGACTCTGAAGTAGGTTCGGCAGACGTACACCTGGACGGGATTACAGCGTGATGTACGACAGTAGTGTTGGATTTATGACACGTGCAGCCGCAGGAAGCAGCCTGGTAGGAAGGCCAGAGGACAACATCGAAGGCTGATGACCTGATGTCCAAGAGAACGGATTGCGGTGGACCTTTTGGGGCCTTTGAGTATGACGGAGCAAAGATACGCATACATTATAGTCATCTGTTATTATTTCAACAAATGGGTGGAGGTCCCTGCACTCCCCAACCAAGAGGCGAACACAGTTGCCTGGGCCGTGATAGCCATCTGTATGAGCAGATTCGGCGTACCGTCTTTGATCCATTCAGACCAGGAACGACAGTTCGAGAGTCGTCTCTTCCAGGGCATGTGTCGGATTCTTGGGATGAAGAAGGCCAGTACGACGGCCTACCACCTCCAGTCCAATGGGGTGGTAGAAAGGTTCAACCGGACGTTAGAGCAGATGCATCACGCGAGCGCAGACCGTAATCCAGAAGAATGATTGGGATGTCCACATCTCTCTGACGCTGATGGCGAACCGGGTGCCCGAAACGGCAGAATACTCCACGAACGTGATTATATTCGAGATGGAAACGACTCTACCTCGTCACTTGACGGTGGGGGCACCATCCAGCGAGCAGACGGAAGGAGTACCTTTGGTTGGGGATCTTCGAGATCATCTTTTAGACATCCATGAGGATGCCAGATAGTGTACAGGCACTGTCCTGGGGCGACAGAAGCGCCAGAAATAATCTAAATTACAAGCTTCTAGTCCTTCATTCAATATTCGTCATTCAATAAGTCCCAACGGTTTGCCTCAGGCGACCAGGTATTACTTGCACGGTACCGTGACGAGGTGGGGTGAGGATCGCAAGCTTGTGACCGATGGCTTTGTCCATTCACTGTAGAGGTGGTCCTGTCCGATGTGGCTTACCGTATCCGTTAAGATGACGGGAAGTGCCAGGTTGTTTCTGTCGACCGATTGAAGCCCTGCTATCCGAGGGAAACGGATGGGGGAGCACTCCGAGCACAATGTGGAAGAGGACCTGTCGGCGACCGAGTTGGTCGTAAAAGACCCATCGGTCGGGAACCACCAGACAGTACTAATCCCTCACCAGGCAGAACCGGTTAGCCCGAGTAGGTCTGGAACCACCAGGCAGAACTAATTCCTCACCAGATAGGAATTGTAAGACCCGTGTAAGCCCAGAACCGCCAGGCAGTGCTAATTCCTCACCAAACAGGACCGGGTAGGTCCGGAACCGCCAGACAGAACCAGTGAATCTACAGGCAACGACTTAAGGAAAGGTTGATCTCTACATCCGTAGACTCGCTTCAACGACTTGAGGGAAGGTTGAGCCCTACATCCGTAGACTCGCTCCAACGACTAGTGCGAAAGTCGAGCCATACATCCGTAGACTCGCTCCAACGACTAGTGCGAAAGTCGAGCCATACTTCCGTAGACTCGCTCTAACGAGTTGAGGGAACGCTAAGCCCTATATTCGTAGACTCGCTCGAGCGACTTGCGGAAAGGTTTAGCCCTACATCCGTAGACTCGCTTCAACGAACTTGAGAGAAGGTTGAGCCTTACATCCATAGACTCGCTCCAGCGATTTTCCATTAGGAACGGTCAGCAGCCAGGCCGCCCCTTGCGCTCCACGGATATTAATTGTTTCTCTATTAAAAGTTAACTGTAAATATAAACTTTGTATCCTTATATTGTTAACCATATGTACATATTTCTAACTCAGCATTATTCTTATGCCTTCTGCCTGAGCTACGCGGTTCACATATCTTGTGTACATCGCGCCTATGCTGGATACAAAATGGTATACCTTTATATTTTTCTCAGTCATCTTTCCAGGTTGTCATCTCCCCTGTCACCTGATCTTCACTAGTGACGAGGTTAGCCAGAAGCAGTGAAAGGTCGATCCCAGTACTTGTGAATAATCGTTGGTGATCTAACCTCGCTACGGCACACGTTACCATATGGACCGTGACACAGATGGAGTTGGAGTTATCTCAATTTGAATGCATGTCTTCACATACATGCTCCCTACATTTTCAAACGTTTATTTGCCGAGAAGTTCTGAAGATCCCATGGAGCTGATGTCGGCGGCTTGCCCACAGCATTTGAAACCTCTGCTCTGAATTTTTCGGTCCATTGATAACTTTGCCGAGTAGAAGACAGATTCAGCAAAATAAATGTGCCTCCGTTCCTCAAATTCTGGTCTAGATCTGTTTCTGTTTGTTTTTTCCCCTAATTTAACAAATTTTGATGCGATAGTCACAATTCAAACTTCAATATCTCTGCAACCGGTACATCATTTGCAGAACTGGAGGACCGCTATTTTCTTTACCCAAAATCTAATCCCCATGCTGAATAGTTTTAAAGAAATAAACGGTTTTGTTTATTAAACAGTAATGGAATTAAAGCGATGAACAGATTATAGGTTACATGTGATATCCCCGCCGGGATTGTGCGATTGTCAGCTTAACCCTATCTGGCCTGGACGGGGTGTATCGCAGCCTGGGGGGTGAAGGGGTGGGTGGGAAGTCTTCCTCCTACATATGTTCGCTATCCATAAGGTTAGAGCGCTGAAACTTACCACAAAGTCTCTTTGGTTCAAACTCTAGCTGAAGATGTAAACAAATCCATGATGGCTACTATGTTGATGTCTCAGTGACGTCATTTTCTTGGCAACCATTTTCGGCTATTTTTGGGGCCGATTTCTCGATTTTGTTATTTTCCGATTTTTCTCTCAAAAACTACCAAATAAACTAGAGAATAATTAGCTCTGCCTAAATAAAATTCTTTCTAGTATTTTTAGTCCAGCAAAATATGAAGAAATGAGCAGAAAAGGCTGAAACATGACTTTCTGAGATAACACATGACCGCCATTTTTAATTTACCCATTATCATCTGCTCGGAGGATAAGTAAAAATAGGCCCAATAATGACCTATGATAAGCTTTCAAGTCGCGATCTTTCAGCTCCCTCGGTTTTGTCGTTTCGAAGCAACGTAGAAAAGTTTAGTAGGGGTAATTTTCCGCCCCTCCCCCCTGGCCAGGTAGGGTTAAACTGGTCTGCATTCAATCAGACGAAAATTTTGCCTCTCTTAAGAAGATTTTGAAGGCTAAAAAAAGGCAGAAAAAGATAAATTGTTTTGCTTCCAGCCGATGCGATCGTCGTTATGAAATATGCGCGTCATTCCCTTTTTCGCTGAAATAAAATATATCTTTGTTCGAGTTCTCGAATTCTCTGGGGTAAGGCGTAATGAAAGGTTATTGATAATTAAAAAAAACCCTGTTCTCTAGAGAACGTTTACGGTGACATGATTGTATGCTGTAACGTATATTACTGCCCTTGAATAGAGCCTCTACAGAACAAAATGTCCAGAGAGGCCATGCAAGAAAACCACATTTTTATTAGCCTTAATATTTTGCAGTCTTTTTCCAATCAAGCAAAAAGTCATCTTGTGTTGAAATGGTGCTTTTTCCCTGTCGACTGTTCATGCCTGGCAACACCAATTCGATAAATAAACCAGAACAAGTGGAGTGATCGTTTTATTGCGGAGAATAAAAGCTGAATAAAACTTTATCACTGAGTATTTTAATCGGAAGAAAATCGTGCTTGCCAACACGGGCAGCTAACATATGAACATGAACGTTGCGTTGCCCGTGCCGATTTTGACTTGCTCCAGATACGCTAACGTAGCACTCGCGAGTTGATCTAGTGAAGGCAACAACAACAACAGCAATTATTTTGCTTGATTATTTGTCACGACAATTCAACATTTTCATTTGGGAACTCGACTTATCTCTTGAAGAATTCAATATTTATCGAATATAACACAATTTTTTTTCTGCGCGTGTTTGGCGCTCAATTGTCTGGGGCAAAACTCAAATTCAAAATTACTAAAAAATTCAATTCTTCAAATTCAAGTTTTTAATCTGGATTACCTAGATGAAAAAGTGACTAAAACTTCCCTGCTGTTATGATATTTAAGAAAATATCGTTCCAACAAATTTAATCTCATAATTGAACCTTTTGTTGACATGTTACACTGAACTCCCTAATAGTGGAACAGTCTGGTGAGAGAAATGAGCCCACCGAGTCAACATCCATCTTACCTTGCTAAGGGCATTTCACGTTTCACTTAACACTGCCCTTAGCTTATCGCTATGATTCGGCATGTATTCCAGACGGTGCCACCTCTCGGCCGCAAAGAACATATTTCTGGAGGGACTTAATCCTGTTCGAAAGTTGTTCCTGAAGCATCAAGTCACATGCCCGGAGCATGCTTCTTTGTTTTTCTTAAGAAAAATCATATTACAAACGACCTTACCTATTTCAAAAAAATAAAATCGGCGACAGTTCACAGGGAAATGATATGCTTTTTATTTTGTGATAGGGGCATTTCGAGGCCCACCAAGGGATCATTTCAGTCGATGGCTTTCTGGAGGTGTGTCTTCGTTTTATGAATGTGATTGCGCCGTTGTCGGATCTCACGGGACCAATCGGATGTGACCAATTGGGGAAATGCCCTAATATACTCAGATATCACCCATTACTGCATGGCTATGAGCAGAAGTTTCTACGTAATATTCGTGCCATGCGTTAGGATGATGTTCAACATCATGGAGTGAGGACATTGATCTTGGCAATGCAGAGCTAGAGGAAGGAGATAAATCTGTCAGTGTCGTCAACGTCTCCCGATGGAGAGAAAAAAAAGAAAGAAAAAAAAAAGTATGTTCAAATTCTACAATGTCTGAAAAAGAAAATGGAGAAACTAGTTGGAATACATGACAGTATGGTGATAAAAAAAAGTTTCAGTAGGGGTGACAAGCCGAAGTACCAGGAAGACAAGTAAAAAAATAGTTACTTCTGGACGATAACTTTCAAAAACCTGAACGGATTCTTTGCAAATTTGGTATGTGGATAACTTGCCACAGGATATCACTCGAGATTGCTTTCCATGCTGGGTACTGAATGTTAAGGTTCCAAGCCAAATCACGAGTTTCAACCTCGAGGGACTTCAGATGCTCTGGTTTCCATTAAAATTTTCTCTGAAGCATCAAATTAATTAATGGAATAAATTATCAAATTATTGTACTTCGTACATTTCATCCTGTTATGACTGTCAAAGGTAACTAAAGCATTACACATAACACAACCTATACACATGATCAAATTTTGGGAAATAGGAAAAAATCTGTATTTCTAAAGATCACAGTCAAACATCAAAACCATAAAATCACACAGATAACGGCAGCCTTTCGAAGTCCACGAGTTATCATGAATTTACCTATATTATACCAATGTTTGGGACATTGAAGAGTAAATTGCATTATAAACCTGAAATTATGGGGACATTTCCACACAGAATGACTGCTATCGAAAGCCAAATAGGACGTGTTTAAGGCTGCTTTAATCAGGCATATAGCCAGCAATACTTCTATAATATGTACAGAACGTATATATTTGCTCGAGTTGTATAGCCAACTGAACGGTGGCAATGCTCATTTTGATTGGCGCCGTCTGGACGGCCTGTAGACAACAGATGCTCTGACCAAGTATCAATTTTTCCCCTGATCGAGCCGGTAAAATCATTCCAGATCGACCTGCATCCCGTTTAAGTCCAAAACACTCCGTCCCGAATAACGTCGGAGTTGTTTTGGAACCTCCCAATTGATTTTACTGCCGCCATCTTGTCGGCGGCAGCTCTTCAGGCGAGCAAGCCGGCTCCAGAGCGACGCCGAATTCCTGGGCTGATATTAGCAACTGTGGAGTGGAACACGTTTTACACCCATATAAACGTTCTTATTTTTCTAGTTTTCCCCTGGAAAATCATCAGACCTATGATACAAATGCGCTCAAATTTAGTTCAAAGCTGCAAATAGGCTATGCCATCAAGAAAAGCTAACTTCATTAACCATTTCTGTCCATTCGTTGTTAAGTCCTGATGTCATCGACGCCGTTATACCCAGATCGGAGAGGTCAAACGTGAGACTGAAGCCATTAATACCTCAATCAGCGATGTAAAGGAAAAAATCTCTCTCACAAATCATATTTATTCAGAACTCGGGACTTGTTGAAGGCTGTCTTTTTACTACATTACGCTGGCTTCCAGCAATCAATAAAGCTTCTCCGAGGTACTCCAGTTGTATAGTACACTGCCCACTTTAGCATGAATTTGGAATTACAGACTGAGACATTAAGAATTAAACTCTAATTGTACTTTTCTATGTTAAAGATGTTGTTAATTCGAATGTGTAGGACCAGACCGACTATATGCAGCCGTTGTCCGTAAAGAATTTCTACTTGAATCAGAATACCATTATCACATGTCACCATGCCGTGGGACTTTAAAGATAAACATAACAATTTAAGGTTCCAAGATATAGCCGTAAGAATTTGTATACAAGCGTCTAGTCCGTCATTCAATATTCAGCCGTCGTCTTTTGAAGAATTTCCGCGTCCATAATCCAAAGACCGATTCCATATAACCCAGCATTAGCCCCAAATGAAAAAAAACAACAAAAAACAACAACAATCGTATACATAAATATAGGTTATACTTTCCTTCGAGAGTGAGGCGGTCAACAATTTTGAGTTATGCCGGTAAGACATCATAACTTGTAACTTTTGTTTCATTGAATTCCAATAAACAAGACTGAGTGAGTGAGTGAGTGAGTGAGTGGGATGTAACGTCGCTTCCAACAATGTTTCAGCCATATCAGGACGGTATCATATGATGGCCGAGAGGGGCCATCGACCATCGCCCTTGAAACATTTGGGGCGATATTGCGATATTACGATAGTATCAGCATGTGAGAGAGCGGTCCAATAGTCCTTTGTGCCGAATTCACTTTTCCTGACATCGAGTCAACCAGACGTTGAGCTCCTCTTCATATTGAGCCTCAAGTGAGTGAGTAACACAGCCACCATTGGGCCAACGTTGGCCCGCCAGTCTTAAGCAAACATTAAAATCATGAGCCATTCAGCTCATATATGCCAAATATATGCTGTAATTTATAGTCCTGGGATCAGTCAGGAATGATTAATGCAAGAGTAGTGAAACCCGAGGCAGAATTAGCTGATAGACCCGAGGCAGAATGAGCTGATAGACCCGAGGCAGAATGAGCTGATAGACCTCTTTATGGACAACAGCTTGATTATTGTTCCAGCAATGCATAAAACCCACATGCATAAACTTACATCATTCAATACTAAGGATTTTTCATCCTGAGGGAAAACTTCAATCCAAATTTTTTCTTGAAAAATTACATAGAAACGAAATTACCAATTAATCAAGCCACACACACTTCTTACGACACAGAAATGAAAATTTAAATCACAGGAGTATGATAACAACAACACTTTATTAATCGACTGATCACTCATTTCTCAACTACATAGATGTTCTGTGGTAAAAGAAATTCCGTCTTCTTTGATCAAACACACGTGTTAAATAGAAGATGGCATCCAACAGAGTAATTCTGGGCTGGCTCTCTTCTCAAACTTCTTCCTATTCTCAGTCGCCTGGTTGATTGTTCCATTCCAATGTACAGTATCTGCAATAAAAAGATAGAACACCTGAAACCTCCCGCATCATTATCACGAACGCAACAGCTTTCCGCTTTCGTATTTCGCACCGGGCGTGTGCGTCTACGTTTCCCATCCCATGGCGGCCAATCGTTTCCCTTTGAGGTACGTGTCTAAAATTCAAAGTCCTTATTTGGCACGCCTGTGTGTCATGCTATGTTTCCGTAGTATTTTCAATATCAGTTGTAAGAAAATGATTTGTCATTGGTCGTCGGAGTTGGTTACGTGTTATGTACATTCTCCTATGCTTGCCTCTGTAGGTCTGTAAACTTGAGACTTACGACGAATTTATGAGAACATTGCACTCCAGAACATAATTCAAACTTCTTGTTGATATATTGTGTAAATATAAATCCATCACCAAATGTCTATAGTTCCGAGAAACATGATACATCATGGGTGTTTGCATTTTTAGGTGCACAGTAGAAGCCAGTAACAAAGAATATGGTGATATCATTCCCATACGGTTTGTGCCATCAAATTAGAAAACGCTGTTTTCGGATTACACTATCTTAGTATAGCACAGATTCTAGTGCAGCAAATTCGTCGAGAACCCTCAGAGTCAGGCACCTAATCGCCAGCATTTTATGTTGGCGATCTAAACCGATCGGCCAACGGGCCTCCCACAAAAATAGGAGGTAGTCTTGAAAGCGAACATACAGTAGGCTACCCATCTGATGGTCGTATAGCCACGACCACCAGAGGGGTATCATCAGAGATGCTTTCAAGATTACCTCCTATATTTTGTGGGAGGCCCGTTGACCGAGTGGTTTAGATTGCTGACATATAGTACTGGCGATTAGGTGCCTTACTCTGGGGGTCTCTGGTTCGAATCTCACTCGGGACTGGACCAATTTTCTGCAATAGAATCTGCATGTGCTACACTAAGATAGCGTAATTTCAAAATAACGAAAATACTATTTTACGATCACTTTCTAAATGACTTTAAAATATCTTCAAATTTAAAAAGCAAATAAATGAACTTCCCGTATAATCTTTCATGCCGGTCATCATTCGCTCGTAGGTATGATGGACCTTGGTCCCGAGAATGCTCCCACATATGAGGGCTGGCTCCCTAACCACTTTTAAAGACAAATTTAAAGTTTTAGCATTAAAATTTTCAGTTTTCATAGAAAATACAATCTTGTTGTATGGTCAGAGCACAGGACCGCAAAAGGGGTGGGCGGCGATATTAGGGTGAAGTGTCGAAATATGGGGTCTCTATATATAACCTCATGCTTTATATAAATGGGGTTATATATAGAGACCCCATATTTCGACACTTCACCCTAATATCACCACCCACACCCCCAAAACTCTTGTTTTGCGGGCCTGTGGTCAGAGTAATTTTGTATCACTGGGTCTTCGGGCTCTTGAATAATAACATCTCAAAGCAGCGTATTTGTGTAAAATCTGTCTGTAAACCTATGAGACCAGTCGAGAAATCGTATTTGGACAACAATACGTATTGATACTGAAGGAGGGTGACCCCGAAATACATTAGCGAAAAACATTTTGTACATCAATAATTCGACATATATTTATTCATTTCATCGTCGGAAATGGTAGTTTACAAAGGTTCCATCGGTAATGAGTGCACTTGAGTTGACCTGTATCCTTTCATCTCGTCTTTGACCTTGGATCATGTTTAGACATGTTAGGGTTGGGGGTTTTCCCATCACGTGCGCATGTGTATGACGTCACTTCCGGTCTGCGTGAATCGGGCGTGACCTATGCATGTACTGTATTTGGGGAATCACGGGGAGATCACGTGATAGTTCAAGGTTATATTGAATGATAGGAATGCGTGTACTGACCTGTCTGTGGGGTTTTTCCCGCCAGAATTTCGCTGTCGTCTGCTGGGGTTGTCACGTGCCGAACACCTGGCTCCCCGAATTGCAACATTGTTGCACGTTCGCAAGGATTGACCTATATCCTTGTCCTTTAGCAATACCATTGATGGGATGCGTGTACTGACTTGTATTTGGGGTTTTTCCATCACGGGGAGATCAGGTGATAGTTCAAGGTCATATTGAATGATAGGAATGCGTGTACTGACCTGTTCATCCGTGGTTTACATCCGGGGACTTATATCCGGGTCCTTTAGCTGTGTGTTCCGGGTACATCCGAGTTTACACGGGAACAGCCGGGTAGTTACGAAGGAAGATACGGAGGTGGCCGAAGATGTCACGGAGGTGCCCGAAGAGACACGGAGGTTACCGAAGATGTCACGGAGGTCACCAAAGACACACGGAGGTGGCCGAAGATGTCACGTAGGTTACCGAAGAGACACGGAGGTGCCCGAAAAGTCACGGACGTTACCGAAAAGACACGGAGGTGACCGAAGAGACACGGAGTTTGCCGAAAAGACACGAATCCCACGGAAAAACGTATAAAAGGGGGAATTTTTAGGGAATTGCTTCATTCATTGCCCTGCCGATCGGAGCTACCCGACCAGCCTACTCAAGACCTGGCTGAACAGCCATGGACTCCTCTGACCGAGCTAAGTTGATGCAGCACCGTGTCCAGATCATTAGTGAGATGATGAATGTGGCCGAACTATGTGATCTGCTTCTGGTGAGAAACGTAATCACTACATACATGGAAGAAGACATCATGGCACAGAATACCAATACAGCACGAAACAGAGCCCTCATGGACACTCTACCACGCCGAGGTCTTTTAGCATTTCAGGCCTTCTTGGAGGCGCTGAGAGAGACGGGAATAGCCTCTCTACTTTAACCCGAGGAACACACCTTAGTCATAGACATTCCCGAAGAGAGTACAGGTAGCAAACGTGCCCAGGAAGACCCGGAAGAGTCCTATCCACCAGCCAAACATCCCCAACTAACACCTTTAATAATGCCTCAGCAAGAGCCTCAGCAAGCGGAGGAAGAGATGCTACTCCCTATGTCTGTGGAGCAGGCGAATGACATCATCCAGCAGGCCTACCAGGCGGCCCAGATCACCAGTTGGGAGCTCACGCCCTATTTAACTGTAACCGTGAAAGAGGAGCAAGTGCACTTTAATGCACAAGGTTGGGACGATAAACCACCTAATCATATTGCCTTAACGTTTGAGCAATGGAAAAGAGTACAGAGATACACACAAAGTCAAGTCTTCGAGGCAGTCATTGAGAACCACATCGAACATAAATTTTGTTCTGGAGACGATGTCTTCCTCACCTGTTCTATGTTCAACGGCATGCTGCTGGTACATATTCGTAAATGGAAGTTGAAGGAAGATGCTACTCGTATTCCCTTACCGGAGGGAGTCACCCTACAAATACCTGCGTGGCGGAAGCTTCAGCACCTCGCACACGAAATTTCTGAAGCCCTGCATGACCAGCTGTCTGAGTATATCTACAAAAAGTACATTGAAACCTTCCTGAATCATATTAAACCTCCCATTGAAGGCGAGCGTATCCAACAATGTGCAGGCTGTGTCGGGTCGTTAGACATGCATACGTGTCTGGATGGCCCGCATCCTTTGGTGTTGGCGGCACCGTCAGACGCGCTGATGACTGAGGCGTTACACGACATCAACGAGACGAAAATCGCCGAGGCATTGGAAGCGGTCTGTCCACCGAGAATTCCCCGTCAGCAGATTGCGACCTTCCTATTCGTGCACGCGGGGCAAAAAGACACGGAAAATTTCAAACAAGTCTTGTTGGCTAAATATTGAACATTCAGACATGAAAGACATGATTTCAAACAAGTCTTGTTGACTAAATATTGAACATTCAGACATTACCGTATTCCTACATTCTATGTTCATGCTATGTTCATTCTATGTTCATTCTACCATCATGGTGACACCATATAACGCTTTTAGAAAATTTAACACAAAGAACCGGTGAAACTCTTATGTTCATTCTACTGTTAATAAATATTAGAAATTCAACTCATGTGTGTCAGTGTTCACTCTATGCCAGGGGAAGGTAAAAATGAATGTGTGTAGCAGACGACCGACAGCCCGCTTTTTTATTCTCTACCGTAAAAGGCTGAGGGCGCGCGGACGTCAGCGAAATCTGTCTAGACATCATGGCCAGAAAGAAAAGACAAAATGATGTGTGCTTTCTGCAAGATTTGGAAGCGGGCTAAATTTTTAATAAACACCAGTTGAGATCTACAACAACTTTAAATTTATACCTTGGCATGTTATCGTGTAACCCTGAAAATTTCATAGAGCTAATTTCATAGAGATTGTAGGACCTCATGTTAATTTCAATGTGCCAGATTAAAAAGTCCCCTTTCGAAGGACTGGTTGGCCCTGAAAAGGGCCGTTGAATGTTTTTTTACCCTGTTGTCTCAGGAAGCGGAAATTCTCCCCCCGGGCTGTTGTTGGTCCTGCTGTTCCACCTCGCTGACGTCCACGAACTCAGGCTGGCGCTGTTGTTGTTGTCGGGCGTAGTAGGCTTGTAATTCCCGCAGCTGGAGGTCGACTGGCTGGAGTTGTCGTTGGAGCACTGGCTGGGGTTGTTGGTCTTCCAACACGTCCTCCAAAGCGGCCAACCAGTCTTCCCCCTCTAAATCGCTGGGCGCCCTGGTCACTAAATGGTGGAGATCACGCCACGCCAGTCGAGATAGATTTATATTCCTCCTAGCCCATTTTCGTATTTCCTCTAGCCAAAATTGTTTAACGGCTCTCGCCAGCTGTCGTCGATCTTCCCACGTACGACTTCTTTCTGAAACGTTTTTACTTCTATACGTGGGATAATGGATGTTTCAGATCCACAGAGTGCGCAAGGTCCCCAAGACAAACTGTCAGGCTACTGGGAACGCACTCGGGCACTGATCCTGGCCAACGAGGGAGTTCGATTCAACCTGTCACCTTGTCTGGATCAAGGAGGTTGAAAAGGAAGACCTGTAATGACAACCAAAGCAAATTAATGCAATACTGACATATAATTCTTTGAGTAGGTATACAGGATTGAAATCGTGGTAGCGTACAATCCCTGCAAAGAAGATCCCTACTCTATGAATTATCTGTACTCTTATATTTATCATTAACCGAAGTTCAATAGAAAATATATACAAAATAGATAGCCCTAGCTATTCGCGAGCAGGCCTGGTCACAGCCACAGTCTGGTCACGACCGGTTCTCTCATGGATGGGTCCAGCTTCTATCTTCCTTCCCCAGGTCTTTGTGGTAGGGTCTAGTGTCTATCTTCCTTCCCCAGATATACGTGGTAAGGTCCAGCGTCTGTCTTCCTTCCCCAGGTCTTCGTTCACTCCCGTATGGATGAACACTGCGTCGTGTCTCGTCTTACACGACTAGGCCCCTCCGTGGTTATGTCCGACGTGTGTCTTCCTTCCCCCGGTCTTCTTCCCTCGGGTGGTATGGACTTCTCGTCGTCGTCGTGTCTCGTCTTACACGACTAGGCCCCTCCAAGCGTTGATAACCGTCAATGGATGCGGACGGCCTGGGCACGACAGTACTATCACAGTACAAAGGCTTCTACGGCACCGGCCCGTCTCTCTGTAACACCGCAGGACTATTCAACTGCACGGCTCACCACAGCAGCAGACGGCACCCCTCGTAGGAATACACCCCCAGGCTTCAGCGACCCCGCTCACGGCGACTCACTCCACGGCCCGGCTCCAAGGACTAATCATAAAGGCTAGAGTTCACGGCTACACGGTCCACATAGGATCGGACATCGATAACACACGGTGGATAGGCAGGCACCTGGTCTAGTAACCCTCTTCCTATACTACTGTATGGGCACCTGGAATCGGCACCCTCCTTCTATACTACTGTATGGTCAACTGGTATAGGTACCCTCCTTCTATACTACTGTATGGTCAGCTGGCCCATGAACCCTCTCTCTATACTACTGCAGGGTCAATTGGCAATAGATGGGCATCTGGTCAAAGATTCCCCCGTATATACTACTGTATCAGACAGTAGTAATCTATCATTGGCCGTGAATTACTCAATGTATGTACAGGGTGGTGAGAGACTGTATGCTTATGGAGGCGTGAATGGGTAATCGTTTATCGTACGATTGACTGGGTAGATGTATATTTATCAAGCTATAGGCTCGAACCTATAGCTTGTGGGTGTTAGCGTGAATATATTTCAACCTGTGCGTTGTGTATTTAAGTACGTGTGTGCATGAATAATTGTTTAGGTAGGAACTGTGTATGATTTGCCTAGCTGTACCCTCTTCACAGAGACGAGCGTCTCCTACCGGATACAGCTTAATCGATACCTTGAAGGTATGGTCGTGCTAACAACACTAACGCCGTTAGTTAATTCCCAGAGCTGAGCCTGCACTACCGTACAGTAGAGATTAGGAATAACCATTGACGATAAGTGTCTATACTCTAACTCCCAGCGCAATACCCACACAACTGTGCGATACGGTTGAAATAGGTAGAGATCGAAGTAGAGTAAACACAGCCCGGACGTGTGATTGTAAGTGTGTGTAAATGTATGCAATGATGCTATAGGATTCGGCGGCGGCACTTCTTCAATTCGGCGGCCTGGTCCCGGCCCGGCGGCGGCACAAATTCGGCGGCGGCACTTCTTCAATTCGGCGGCCTGGTCGCGGCCCGGCAATGTATTGGATTTCTTCTCCCCAATAGATTTTGCGTGTGCTCTCACCTCGAAGTTTCTGCTGGTGTCTCTCGTTTCAGCGGGAGTCCGGCTTATATAGGGCTACCGCTCTTCTGTGGATAAAGGTAGAAACAGACGTCGAAGATACCAGCGCCCTCTTTACTGTCAAATTACAACACTTCCCGATCAGTTTATCTGGACTTCGCTGGATAAATATGGCTATGGAGGAACAAACCATAATTCATAACGGACGTAACTGGTAAATCTCAGCTTCCAACTCTCTCTGGTTAATTCATACGACGACCGCAAAGTTCACTGTCCTAATCTGCATATTCTCTGAAACCGACTTCCGGATTCCTGACTGACGTCATCCACAGCGAAGCAAGCGAGCTCACCAGAGTCCCTTTCTCCGTCCCGACTGATCGTTTGAGATAACTTCACCGGGATTTCGAGGCATTGTCTGTCTCCCGGATTATTATAGTTCATTCTAGGAAAATTACAGCGTTGAATTCCATCAGGTAAGTGAACCGCACATATAAACACAATGTAACTTTCGATTTCACATAGTCACGTATCATTCAGAAGCTGTGATTTATTAAAGGGGATCCCAAGGGGTCGTTGTCATCCTGCACTTTCGTTACATTTCCATGTACTCGTCGTGCACCGTCCTCTCTCTCCTTATCCTTGTTTTCGTTCCGCCCGTGGACATCTTGGCCACTAGATTTGTTTTTCCCATGTTCTCTGTCCAAGTGTTGTCGAACAAAAATTGTGATTGAATGTGCTTCTCTACGCTGGGCTGGGAGTTTATAAGCTCAAATGGGGTGGATATCGATTGGCTGTCTAAAAGGCGCGAAGCTCGTCCATTGGCGCCTCGTTCGGACAAATCTATTGGTTGAAATAGCGAGCTCTCATTGGTCCAAAAAGGCGCGCTACCAAAACACCACAATCCCACCAAGCTCGCTAC
This sequence comes from Hanleya hanleyi, assembly GCA_036873755.1. Classification (NCBI taxonomy): domain Eukaryota; kingdom Metazoa; phylum Mollusca; class Polyplacophora; order Lepidopleurida; family Hanleyidae; genus Hanleya; species Hanleya hanleyi. The sequence continues at coordinate 105,099 of JAVTVY010035771.1, read as the reverse complement.
TGTGAAATCACTACCCTGGGATAATGTCAATGGGTGCAAAGTGTCTCGGTATTCTGCCTGTCTACAATCTTCTTCTTTTTTTTAGGCTCAAGCTATGAGCCCCAGGTTAAATGAATTCGTATACCAATGCTGACGGACAATAGTGAACACTATAATCTCTCCAAGGTTTCAATGACAATTTCCTAGGTTAAAAATTAGGGGCTCTCATTGGTCCAAAAAACGCGCACTGACAAAACGCTAGAATCCCACCAAGCTTTCAATAGCGATTTCCTAGGTTAAATTGAAGTCCCATACAATAACCCAGGATGATGTCGATTAGTTGTCTAAAACGCACTGATTGGCTCTTGTTGGGGACTTAGTCATTGGATGAATGATCGTCTTACCATGGGTTCAAAGTGTCTCGGCATTCTTCCTGGGTTAATCTACAATCCTGTTTTTAGGCTGAAGCTCGCTACTGTGAAATTCTAGGTTAAACGAATTCCTATACAAATAACATTACACAAACTGCCAGAATCCCACCAAGCTCGGCACTATGAAATCGTGGGTTAAAAATCACCACCCTTAACCCAGGAGGATGCCGATTGGTCCAAAGTGTCTCGGCATTCTTCCTGGGTTAATTTACAATCCCCATTTTGTGCTTAAGCTTTGACTAGTGAAATCTCATGTTCAATGAAATCCTATACAAATAACATTACGCTACCGAACAATGACGGACTTTCACGAAGGGGGCCGATTCACAGGGCGTAGTAGAAAAAAAGCGCATTTCTAACCTTATTGACCTTATGGCGCAAGCGAGTATAACAAGTGCCCATGACTCACACGGTGTATAAAACGCTACCCAACAGGTACACTATAAAGCCACCTCTCTAACCGTTCGCTTTTTATTCCCCACCATGGCAGCGAGCGGAACAGAGCTTGCGTTATTCCAACTGACGTCCGAAGTCTACCTCATCGTCAATGACGATCACCTGGAGCTGGTCCAAGACGCACCGCAGAAGGTGAAGATTTTGTTATCGCTATCAGGATGGACTCTATTGACACAATTGTTACAGGGAAAAGAGCCCGAAAGGGATTTCATGCATGTGGAAGTCGGTGTGCACTGCTGGAGAGGATTCCCTTTTTTCCCGGTTGGAACAGTGTGGAGGTACCCATATCACACTCTGTCCACCCTTATGGATGGCACTGAAAGATGTACTCCCCGAGGTGGATGACTTACTACACCCCGAGGTGAAAGAAGGGACTGTGGCTACCCGGAGGCTTACACCTGGCTGCACCCTATTGTTGTACCCCAAACGACTGGACCTAATCGATAGCGGACTTAGGTGTTGGTGTACGCCTGAACCCAAAGCGCACGTCTCTTTGTCACCGGAAGGATGGACTACCTTGAAACGGGTGTTGTTGGGTGACCTGGACGGTGATAGCATTCACCTGTGTGACGACGTCTACATTTTCTGCGGTCCATTTTTCGCTCGACTCCTCTGTCTGAACGACGGTGGTTTTACCCTGGACCCCGATCTATGGACGGCTTTGCAACAAGTAGTCCCCATTGTCGATGAGGTACTATATCTATAGGAGCCACACAGTCTAGAGCGTCAGTCGCATCATGAAGCGAACCCGTAGGGACACCCGTAGGGAGACCCGTAGGGACACCCGAAAGGATAAGGGTACAACACATGTGGATAAGGTGTTAACGGAATTGTATTACAGTCAAGACACTGTCCAGCCGCTTATAGCGCTGTGGGAGCGCTCGCTCGAGCTGCGCAGTCCCAAGGCATCAGTCGAGCTGAAGTTCGCGAATGGTTAAAAACCCAATACACTTATAGCTTACATCGAGCAGCCCGACGGCATTTTCGCCGTAACCGAGTCATCGTAGGAGGCATAGACGCACAATGGCAGGCAGATTTGGTCGATATGAGTCGATTTGCTACCCAGAATGATGGACATCGGTACATGTTGACCTGTATCGATATTTTATCCAAGGTCGCCTGGGTGGTACCCATCCGGACCAAAACAGGGGAGAATCTTGTACAGGCGTTCCGGCAGATTTTCAAGACAGGTCGCAAACCTCTCTATTTGCAAACAGATGAAGGCACAGAATTTCTCAATCGACACTTTCAAGCCTTTCTCAGGAAACAGAAGGTGTTTTTCTTCCATACGTACAACGAAACCAAAGCCTCCGTGGTAGAACGGTTCAATCGGACCTTGAAAGGTCGGATGTACAAGTATTTTACAGCCAAAAACACCCGACGGTACATCGATGTGCTACCTCAACTGGTTCGAGGGTACAATCGAGCCTATCATCGCAGTATCCAACGGGCACCCATCGATGTGACGGAACGCAACGAACTTCAAGTGCGCCGTACGCTCTACTCACCGCCTGAAGAAGGGTCTTCACCCCGTTACAAACGCGGAGATGTGGTACGGATCAGTAAAGTCAAAGGACAATTTGAGAAAAGTTACTTGCCCAACTGGAGTGATGAGCATTTTGTCATCGCTCGGCATAGTCCCCGAAACCCACACGTCTATCAACTGGAAGATCTACAAGGAGAAACACTGCAAGGCACGTTTTACGAGGCAGAATTACAACCGGTCGTAAAAACACAGAAAGACTACTACACGGTGGAGGAGATTTTGAAAACGGAACGTCGACGTGGCATCCCCTATCATTTCGTCAAATGGCAAGGTTGGCCCAGTTCGTTTAATTCCTGGGTCTCTGCCCGTGACATGAAACGGATATAAATTCTACCTCACATCTCCTACAGCCTTCAGTCTAGGGTTGTACCATGGATAGTGCACAACTTCCTTTACTGCTGCGTACTCGAAAAAGGACAAGTCGGTACTGTCGTGTGTATACTAACACTTCTAGGTGTGTTGTTTGGAGGTGTCTTCTACGACTTGGCGTACCTGATAGCCTGCCTACCTACCTACCCTCAACGTCAATACGCTAACAACAACAACAACACTATCATCTTCGAAGCACCAAACATCACGAGAGCTGACCCGTTCAGCAGGGAGATCATCGCATCCACGAAGAGTACACCCATCACGAGGGTAGCTCCGGGTAGCAGGGAGATCATTCGACACCCAACGAAGGAACCCTCAATCTTCAGCAGGGTCCCCCCGATCATCGCAACCACTACTCTAGGCCCGAACAGGCTCACGAGGGCCAGGAGCAGGGAGACCTATCCTGTACTAGGTCTTGTACCACGATTACCACGGCAACGGTATCCTCCAGACTACGATCCATGGTGGGATCCGCAACAACGGTGGTGGGCCTCTGAACGCTTAGCCCAAAACACCAAATAACTGGATGGATCCACGGTGGCAGCATCCTTTCACGTGTCTCATCGCTGGACCGACCGGGTCGGGAAAAACACACTTCGTTCAACGTCTCATCGAGGAGCCAGCCCTCATTTCTCCTCCCGTGGCCCGCATCCTTTGATGTTATGGAGCCTGGCAGCCTGCGTACGGGGAACTGGCACAGAGGCCTGGACTTACCTTGGTGGAAGGATTACCCCCAGAGGATACCCCAGAAGACACGTTGGTGGTCGTGGATGATCTAATGACCGAAACGGATAGTCGAGTCACCCGGCTTTTTACCAAAGGAAGTCATCATCGTCGGCTGAGTATCATCTACATCGTCCAAAATCTCTTCAGTAAGAACAAAGAGCACAGGAACATCAGTTTGAATGCCCAGTATGTGGTGTTGTTCAAAAACCCCAGAGACGCGTCACAAATTATGCACCTGGCGAAACAGATGTACCCTAAAAAGACGGCCTTTGTTCGGGAAGCCTTTGAAGATGCCACCCAGGAGGCCCACGGCTACCTACTCATCGACTTGAAACAGGGGACACCTTCGGCACTTCGATTGCGGACCCACATTTTTCCCGGAGAGTTCCAGACGGTGTACACACCCAAATAAAAGAACAAGAGCGGACTTCAAAGAATTCACTTTCTCATCATGTCTGCGCGGATACGGAAGCACGCGCCGGCGCTCCGCATGTTACGCAGCGCGCCACCGGAGTTGGTCTGGGCCCTGGTGCGCGGAGCGGACGCGGGATTGGTACGGTGCTTGTGTGAAGTCGCTCATAATGTGTTAAAAGGGAATGTTCCTCTCAGTCCTCTGCAGAAAGGGAAATTGCAACGGCACAAGACGGGTCTCCGAACGCCGGTGAAGAAGACGGGAAGTTTAAAGAAAAAGAAACAGGTGTTACAGCGAGGTGGATTTCTCGGGACACTCCTCGCGCCATTAGCAGCCTCCGTACTGGGACCGTTAGTAGGATCCATCTTGGGACGCTAACATGGAACATACGAAAAAAATGATGCTGGTCGAACCTCGACTGTTACAAAGTTTGCAATCACAATACCCTGTTCCTGCCACGGTACAACAACTGCAGTCCCTCGATGAAGAGATGAATAGCATACTTCAACGCCAACTGCCCGATCACGGGAAAATTCAACTTTACCATCAGACGCTGAACCGGTACAAGACGTTTATGGATCAATATAGGGGTGGTTCAACACCCACACTACCCACACCACTACCAACACCAACACCAACCTCATCCTCTGCCCCACCTCAGCTCGAAGAGGAAGTGTTGGCCAGTGTCCCTAAGGCATTCAAGACCAAGGCTCGTTTATTGTTGGACCGGGTGAAACAGAATCCTGATATGGGTTGGACCGACCAGGGGCAGCTGCTTATTCGAAACCAAGCGGTCCCGGGGCCTCATATCACCGATCTGATCAACGATACGGTACGTTCTCGCAATCCACCGGGTTGGGAAGCCTTTGCTAGAGCGTTGAAAGACACACACGTCCCTCGAGAATTGGTAGGAAATCGTGAACGCTGGAACTGGATGCAAGCACCCTCTCGACTTCCCCATACCTGGGAATGGCAACCGCAGACCCCTCCCAAAACACCTTCACGGCGGGGACGTTCTTTTCACCCCTATGCGACCTCTATGCCGGCCACACCGCGCCGATCACGACGGCAGGGGACCCCCAAGACCTGGGACCCCTACTAGGGAACCCTAATAGTTTCCCTACTAGGGGACCCTATTAAAGCCGGGAGCGAAAGCAGAAAAGCTCAGTCGTCATGTTTTACCTCACGTTGCCCAGTAACAGTTCGCTCGATGTGTTTCCTGACAACACCTTGGCCAAGTATGTGACCCAGTTACCGCAACCGATGCATTTACCTGGACGATGGGAATGCGGACTCGTGGATATGCAATACACTAACTCGTGGTACAACGTGCGAGACACCCGGGCCCAACCACCGACGAAGGCGACATTGCGATGGATATGAAAGTGGGTATGTACGGACTCTACGTCTACTCGGACGTGGTCGACAAACACGTTGTGGGAGATGTCAACACACCTCTGTTACGGGTGGTCCCCATTAGAAAGAAGTATGGAGATCAAGTCACCCAGAGTTTCAACCACATACTCTACCTACCCGTACGACACACCGATATCAACACGATCACGGTGGATATAAGAGATGACACGGGACGCCCGGTGGCATTCGAAGGAGGGAAAGTGGTGCTGACACTTCATTTTCGACAGCACGTTCTCCCCACTTCGTATAATGTACGTGCCTTACCAGTGTCATACGGCCAGCTATGCCGACTATTACAAGAAACAAACGGGAGGTGGAGGTCCGGTCTTTAGCGGTGCACGCATGCAACGAGGTCACGGGCTGGGAAACATACTGGGAAGCATCGTGAAAACGTTCTTACCTCTGGTGACACGTGGCGTAAAAGCGGTGGGCAAACAAGCGGTACGCAGTGGACTGCAAGTGGCCGGTGATGTCTTGAGTGGGACGGCACTCCGACAAGCCTTGAAACGACGGGCCAAAGAAGCAGGCAGCGTCTTGGTGGCCAAAGCCCTTAAAAGACAACACCCATCACAGGGTAGAGTCATTCGACAGCCAACACACGGACGACGCACACCCCAGAAGAAGAAGAAGAAGAGAGACATCTTCGCATAATGGCATTCATTCACTCCGAGTCGTGTCCGTCTACCAACAGTGAATTGGAGCTGTGGACTATTCCCTCCACACAGACCAGTGTCGCCGAGGGTCGTTGGGTAGAACATCGGCCCCTGGCTAGCCTGACGGGAACGAGACCGCTGGAATTTACAATTGAAAACAAAGATACGGCCTACCTGGATTTAGCTCACACCTACTTTTACGTGAAAGCTAAAGTGGTGAACGGAGACGGGACGGACATCGCGCCCGAAGCGGTCGTAGCTCCGATGAATCTCTGGCTACACTCGCTGTTCCAACAGGTGGATATCAGTCTGAACGATAAACTCATCAGTACGTCCACCAATACGTACCCGCACCGAGCCTACATCGACACGCTGTTGTCGTACGGAGAAGATGCCAAAACAACACACTTGTCAGCTCCACTGTACTACAGAGATACACCCGGAGCAATGGATGCGACCACCATTGGCAATACCGGGTTCGGCCATCGCAGACAGTTTACAGCCGGTAGCCGGTCCGTGGGTATGATGGGACGACTGCACGCCGATCTGTTCCTGCAAGACCGCTACATGATGAACGGCGTATCCATCAAGATCAAGTTGATCCGTTCCCCACCTACTTTCGCTTTGATGGCCGGTGGAGATCCCGCCCATTACAAGATCATCATAGAAGATGCAGCCCTGTTTGTCCGTACGGTGGATTTGCAACAGGGGATGTTGGTGAGTCACATGGAAGCCTTATCGAAAAAACCAGCCCTGTACCCCGTCCGACGCGTACAGACCAAGGTGTTCTCTGTGCCAGCAGGTACGATGATGGCCAATCGTGAAAATGTATTTCTAGGGGATCTGCCTAAACGGCTTACCCTGGCGTGTGTCACCAATACCAGTTTCAATGGCCAGTGGACAGAGAATCTTTTCCACTTTCAGCATTTCAACATCAACTTTGTGGCACTGCACGTGGCCGGTCATCAAATCCCAGCCCGGCCGTTACAACCGGATGTTGGTAACCATCACTATGTGCGGAGCTACCTGAACCTGTTTACAGCCACAGGACAAAACAATCAGGACGAAGGAAATACCATAACTCGACGAGACTTTGCCCGTGGGTACACTTTGTTCGCCTTCGACCTCACCCCTACCTTGGAACACGATCATCAACTGGCCTTGCTCAAGAAAGGAAACTTGCGGTTGGAACTGCGTTTCTCGGTAGCTCTACCCCATACCATTAACGTGATTTGCTACGCCGAGTTTGATAACGTCATCACCGTGGATCAGCAAAGAAACGTCCTGTGTGACTACGCCAGCTAGAGTCATGGATACAGAGCAGCTCATGGCCATACTCCAGCGGGATCCCCGGGTACCCTTTCGAGGTGTGTTTCCACGCAATGTCTTTCCCACTCCATCCACCCCTGCGGCTTACATTCTGAATACTGACCCTGGTACTCGACCGGGTGAACATTGGGTGGCTGTATACGTGGACGCCCGGGCTCAAGGAGAATACTTTGATTCCTACGGACTTGCACCCGTGCATCCCGATTTGACCCAGTTCATGGACGAATCTACTACAGTGTGGCGTTGGAATACTAAAAGATTACAAGGACCCTTGAGTAGTGTATGCGGACAGTACTGTGTGTTTTATCTCACTCACCGGAGTAGAGGACATTCTATGCAAACGATTGTACATATGTTTGATGATTATTTTCAAGCCGAAGACCGTGATGTCTTAGTGTACGACTGGGCTGCCTCTCGTTTTAATGTGCATGCCCCATTTCTCTGGTTGTCTTAAATGCGTTCTTATTCTTCTGACGTTCATTGATGTTCAATAAAAAATTCATGAAAACACAAGTGATGTTTTGACTTTTTTTATATTCAGGCGAACAAGAAGGGTTAAAATATGTACAAAGAATGTGATCAGTTACAAAGAATGGGCAACACTGATATTCAGGCGAGCAAGAATGGTTAAAATATGTACGAAGAATGTGAACAATACAGTTGTAAAAACTGTCAGGAGTAGGATTCGAACCCACGACCTGCATTGCGCAGACCAGCACTATTAACCGGCGCCTTAGACCACTCGGCCATCCCGACTGTTACAGGTGTATGTTAATTTTTTACAGTACTATTTTAACTCATACTATCAAAAAGTTTCACAAGTCCAGGTAGGTGGTACTGACTCCATCGGGAAGGACTTTCCGTTTCGGATAGAAAAATGTGAAGGCATCTCGTTTCTGGGTGTAGGTTCGCATCTGGTGGTCGACGACCCGGAATCCTCTGTTAGTGCCACTCGCACTGGCCTGGCTTCACGTCGGTTGACGCCTTTACAACTAAACTTGTTGTTTCCATCACCTCCGTAACAATAGTACGTCTTGGACGACAGGGCGATCATGGCATCTCCACTCCACTCTAACTCGAAGAGACCCGGCGTCCGCTTGTCGTACTGGTAATGCTCGCGTCGAGGTAGCCACTGGTCCCGTTCCGCCTCATACTCCGCACGTAATTCAGGTTTGACGAGTGACTCCCAATCCGCATTCGAGACGGCCATGTAGGCAGAGTCCGTGTCCATCTCCATGAGTTGCCAGTCTGATGGGTTGAAATACACCGCCATGAAATCGTATAAAAATTGCAGCATCCTCAGCTTGGCCACCTGGTATACCATACAGTCAATTTGGATCGGAAGGTTGTAACGAATGGTCTTCTTGCCTGAACTGACTTCATACGTATCATCATCGATGACGTCCAAGGACCGAAACAGAGGCGAGTTGATCTTTTTGCGCGCTTGTTGGGTGGTGCAGATATTCACGTTGACATGCTTGTCTTGGTTGGTGACCGTTTTTCCATAGTAACCATTGCGCGTGAGTTTCCAGGATTCGCCGATAATGGCCTGACTAGGATCTTTATCACCTTGACGACGGGCAGATGTGACGATATCGGCATGCCCGGCAAAACAGTCGTTCGGTACGTACTGAAGGACTTGGTACACTCGTGTCACTTCGAGACCGTGGCAAGATTTTTTCTCCCCACATGCTCCCGATCAGCATCCGACGAGGACGAGGCAGGCATTCGTGTTGCTCAGCATAAGCGCCCATGGTGTCTCCAATGTCATCCCGACTCACCAGTGTGTTTTTAAAGATGGGAGGGCACTGGGCGAATAGTGGCTTGAGGTTGTCTGGAACATGCAGATCGCATTCTACAAACCCGTAGAGGTCCCCGGAACGAACGGCGTCGAGAAGCTGTGGCTGGGTCAGGAGTCGTCGGCGACTGAGAGGGTACTCTCGCGCTTTAACGAAGCGGCGTATGTATGGGAGGGCCTGGCACATGGTGTGAAATTCACACTCCCACATTTCGATGAGCTGGTACCCCATCTCTTTCACGTAATCCCCGTTCTCCACCACTTCTGCCCGTAGTTCTTCCGCCGATTTTCCACGTCGTTCGTTGAAGCGGCCAGCGCTGGAATGGCATTGGTGGCCGTGCCAGTAACACCCGTAAAATTGGAATACGGTGGGTTTATTGTGGAGTATAGCAAACCCATCGACGGGGAATCGACGATTTCCTATCCGCTTCTCTGTGGCGTTGGTTTGGTGTCGTATAGAAATTCCCCGTCGATCGGCTTACCAGTCCAACCACTGGTCAGCCAGATGCTTGTACGGTGTACGTTCAGGTCGGAAATGCTGGCCTTCCGCCAACCAGCGTGTATAATGCCAACTGGGCATGGGTTGGGCGAGAGACCACAGATACAGGGCATTGGCGTCAAATCCGATGATTTTGGCACAGGGTTTTCCATCTGGAAGGGTGGTGACGTCCTTCTCGTGATAACGGTGGAAAATAAGGCTGGGTCCGCCGACGATATTCTGCTTTAAACAATCATACATATCCGCGTCTTTTTATTGTATGAGTGAAAAGTACGTGGAGCAATCTTGGAAAAGATGGCGAAGGGCAAGACCCGGTAAACTCAAGCACTCTTTGAATATGTCCACGTGCATTTGATCCCGAAAGAGTTGGGCCATTTTCTCGGCCGCTTCGAGGAAGGGAACCACGTCTAAGTTGTTATAATACACCAGGAAATCTCGCAAGGTCTGCATATGTTGGTCGTTCCATACTTGCTGTAGTTCCCGGTACGTGTCTTCCGGACATTCCACTTGCTTCAGATCGTCGAAGAAAGCGTCCCGGGGTGGTAACTGTGTTTCCTCCAAGCGGTCGAGTGTCGACATATAGGTGTAAGGGAACCTCCCTTTGGTTTGTGCACAGTCATAGGCCTTCACCCACTGATCGTAGCTGTAATTTGGAGCTAAGTAGTTGCGTACATCCAGGAAATGAAGTGATGTGGTGGTGAGGGTCATGTGGTTGTTGATTTTTTTGATGACGGACTTGATGGTATCGGACTGGGCCAGATAAGGGTAGAGAAATTCCTTCACCATGTTCAAGTCGTATCGCCCCGAATTGAAGCCGAGCACAGGTAACTGGCCTAGGTATTGTAGGAAGCGTAACTTCAGTTTCTCCGCACACGGCTTGTGTAAGGGTACAGCCTCCGCCTGAATGTCCTGCATTGCCGACTCCGACTCCGTTTCCGACTCTTCATCGTCGCTGAAGGACACACCAGGTGTACGAATACGATCGTCGACTTGGTCCAGCACGTCCTCGAACTTGGACACCAACAGTTCTGTACTGGCCGCACTCACTGCCTCTAAATACTTCATCATCCGAGTAATCAACTCATGGGAGTCCCAAGTGGACACGAAACAGACAGGTGCAGCGTCATAGCCGGGTACGTTGCTGGAAATGCTGACACTCAGGGGAATATGGCGCTGTGTCCACTGCGTTTTGGCTGAGAAAATGTCCATGGGTTCCAAACTGGCCTCGAAATCATAACACGCCCGGTAGGGAAAATAACGGTCCTCTAGTGGTATGACAATCCCCTCATCAGCGAGGTCTTCGAAAATAGTAGGCGTGTTATGGTACACTCCACCAGGAAATTTGCGTTTCACAGCGTTCTCACAAATCTTCTCGTGGGAGTGTAGATTGGTGGACCGGTCAAACACACGATGGCACTGAGAACAACTGTAGGATTGCGCGTACAGGCTCATATCGTAGATCAGCGAAAAATGACTCACCCCTCCGTTGTCGAAGACATTGACTTTCATCGTAGAGGCATACCGTTCTGTTGAGCGATGAACCAATTCAGCCACAAATGTATCCTCCTCCTCCTTCGGTAGTAAACGGTACACAAAGATATTCACGTGGAACAGTGTTTCCACGACATCCAAATACTTGAATGGGACTCCCTGGAACTGCCGCGGGTCAATATCTTGCCCCTCTAGATACTCTTCCCAATACAGTGTTGCATTTCTATCACAAGCCCGAGGATTACACTGGTCCAAATGAACGGCCAAACACCCGAAACAGACATTTCCGGTCTTTGTAGGGCCCCTTTGCGCCTCTCGCTAACGCGTACAGGCCTTTTCGATTGAGCAGCCAAGGCGGAAGAATAACAGGAGCGCCGATGGGGTGATTTCTCATTTTCGTGACGAAAAATGTGACGTTCGTCACCATTTCTACAGTCCATTTGGTGTTGGGACGTTGCAACCGGGCCCATTCCAATGGATCCAACGTAGTCAGTTGGTCGATGAGTGGCTCCAGAGAAATAGCATCCGTCACCGTGAACGGCTGGTCAAACACATAGGAATTATTACCGGGATAGAAATACCGCAGTTGGTCCGTCTCTTTGTGCCGTAAGATATACACAAATGTGACATTCAGTTTGAAGGCTGTCACCTGATCTGTAAAAATGTTCTCGGCGTAAGTAGGAAGATGCGTGAGGTCCTCCAACCGAAAATTATACAAATCCAATAGATGACGGTGACGGTAGAAACAACGGCGTATTGTGGTCCAGTGACGGCGGTACAACGCACTCACACGCTCGTCTTCGGGTAAGATTTCAGCCGGAGGCGCTCCTGGATCCTCTGGAGAATCTTCTCCACGTCTCATGCTATCGGTCTGGCTTCAGGCTCCACTGGTAGGCTGGTCAGGCAGGTCTTGAGTAGGCTGGTCAGGTAGCTCCGATCGGTAGGGCAATGAATGAAGCAATTCCCTAAAAATTCCCTCTTTTATACGTTTTTCCGTGACATTCGTGTCTTTTCGGCAAACTCCGTGTCTCTTCGGTCACCTCCGTGTCTTTTCGGTAACGTTCGTGACTCTTCGGGCACCTCCGTGTCTCTTCGGTAACCTCCGTGACATCTTCGGCCACCTCTGTGTCTCTTCGGTGACCTCCGTGACATCTTCGGTAACCTCCGTGTCTCTTCGGGCACCTCCGTGACATCTTCGTTCACCTCCGTGTCTTCCTCCGTAACTACCCGGCTGTTCCCGTGTAAACTCGGATGTACCCGGAACACACAGCTAAAGGACCCGGATATAAGTCCCCGGGTGTAAACCACGGATGAACAGGTCAGTACACGCATTCCTATCATTCAATATGACCTTGAACTATCACCTGATCTCTCCGTGATGGAAAAACCCCAAATACAAGTCAGTACACGCATCCCATCAATGGTATTGCTAAAGGACCCGGATATAGGTCAATCCTTGCGAACGTGCAACAATGTTGCAATTCGGGGAGCCAGGTATTTGGCACGTGACAACCCCAGCAGACGACAGCGAATTTCTGGCGGGGAAAACCCCACAGACAGGTCAGTACACGCATTCCTATCATTCAATATAACCTCGAACTATCACGTGATCTCCCCGTGATTCCCCAAATACAGTACATGCATAGGTCACGCCCGATTCACGCAGACCGGAAGTGACGTCATACACATGCGCACGTGATGGGAAAACCCCCAACCCTAACATGTCTAAACATGATCCAAGGTCAAAGACGAGATGAAAGGATACAGGTCAACTCAAGTGCACTCATTGACCTTTGTCACGTGATATGCAAATTTCTGAGGTCAAAGGTCAAGTTGCGCTGTAATACTGTCTATATACTACTAGCCAGTGCCCTAAAACTATTTTGATCAAACAACTGTTTTTTATGATAACGGAATAATCACCTTCATATGTTCCGTGATATTTCATTGGAATATTTCATTGCAGCTTAATAATTTTCTGATGACATCATATAGGGAAAGTAATACAGAGGTTGACAAATGTGTCGATGACTTCAGACAAATCCTACACACTTTTAATTGTCATGCTACTGTTGTAGTAAAATCTAATAAGACCTCACAAAAGAACAAATGGCACGACAAGGAATGCAAACAAGCTCAGAATAACATGAAAAAAGGCTATAGTAATTACAATTCTAACCAAACTGATGTAACCAGACTAAACTACCATATATTAAAAAAGAATTATAAAAAAATTATCCGCGCAAAAAAACAAGATTATTATACTAGCCTAGTAAACCAGTTAAGAGAATGCACATCATCTGATTCATCTAAGTACTGGAAAATCATCAAAACATTAGGTGATCAACCAAATCAAGGATAGATGCTGAAAAACATGTTCTATTGGATCATTTTATAAATTTATCTGACGTACCGGTACATAATTCAGTTCAAAATACAAATTGTCTCACACATCCAAACTCAACCACTGATAATTCATTAAACGAAACCCTGAATAAACCTATTTTAGCTGAATAGATTCATAGTAATCTGAAGCTTTTAAGACTTAATAAAAGTCAAGGTGAAGACACTATAAGTAATGAACTACTTCTAACTACAATTCCGTTAATCATAGATCAAACGATCAAACTATTTAACCTGGTACTAGACAGTGGTCACTTTCCAGACGCATGGTCAGCATCTACTATTATTCCCCTACACAAAAAGGCAGTAAAATTGATCCGAATAATTATCGGGGCATTGCTCTTAGCAATGTTTTAGGCAAACTATTTGCGAAAATCATCAATACCAGACTTACAACCCATCTGGAAACTAACAACCTTCTAAGTTCAAATCAAACTGGCTTCCGTAAAGATTATCGTACTACAGACAACATATTCACACTCCGCACTATAATTGATAAATATCAATCCAATAAGAAACCAGTTTATACATGTTTCGTTGATTTAAGGAAAGCTTTTGACTCTGTCAACCGCGATCTTCTTTTTGACAAATTAAAGGAAAAGGACATAAATGGTAAAATATTCTCCATACTAACATCTTTATATGATAACATCACGTATAAACTCATTGTCAATGATGAAATGTCAGACAGTTTCCAATCCTATGTAGGAGTTCGACAAGGGTGTAGCATATCTCCAACATTCTTCAATTTATTTATTGATAATATAAAAAACCTTATAACACAGGATTCTGATCCCGTTCAATTGAATGGATTCAATGTATCACATCTTCTATTTGCAGATGATCTTATGTTAATGTCCGAATCGCCTGAAGGTCTACAAAGATGCTTGAACAGTCTAGACATATTTTGTCAAATTAATAAACTGCACGCAAACTTTGAAAAAACAAAAATTGTTATATTCAAGAGAAGACCTAAATGTGTAGATCACAACTGGCGATTAAATGACACAGAATTAGAAATTGCAGACAGTTACCAATATCTTGGAGTGACTTTTTTTCAGAACTGAAAATTTTAATGAATGTACCACCATGTTAGGAAGTAAAGGATTACGTGCATCTTATGCCCTGCATAACAATCTAGAACATAGAAATATCCCAATAGATATTTCTTGTCATTTATATAAAAATTTAATAAAACCAGTTATATTGTATGATTCGGAAGTATGGGGGACAGATTATCTACTTAGAAAAAACACGGACACTTTAACTACGGAAAAAATCAGAATATATTCTGTAAAAGACTTCTAGGGGTTCATAGAACAACGAATAATAATGGTGCGAGAGCAGAATTAGGGATATATCCATTGATGCTTGACATTGCTGTAAGGGCCATAAAATATTATGATTATATTAACAGTTACCCAGACAGGCTAACTTATCATGCCCTAGAAGAACAACGTAAATTATGTCAGCGTCGAACTGGTTGGCTGTATCAACTTACTAAATATATCAAAGATACGTTAGGTCTAGATCATAAACAATGCTCTCAATCACAAATGATACAAGCCCTAAACTCTCACTCTGAATACCTATTCAACCAATCTATGCAGGACCATGCTGATGGTTCAAGTAACAAAATGAGAACATATCGTATATTAGAAAACAATATTAAGTTAGAGGAGTATCTGCTTCTGTTTCGTAACACCAAAGTGAGAACATTCCTAGCAAAACTACATCTCAGTAATCACAAACTGAAAATTGAGACTGGTAGACATACGCACCCAATCACACCTGCAGAGCAACACTTATGCCCCAAATGTAATATAAGAGAAGACGAATTCCACTTTGTTATGCAATGCCAAATTTTCAATACTGAGAGAAGAATTCTTTTTGACAACCTAAATGAGACATTGTCTTTGGTACTTTGACTCCGGATGGTAAATTTGTGTATTTATTAACCAATAATGATCGTCTTCAAATAAACCTGATTGGTGATAACCTATACAGTTGGTACAACAAGAGACTTGACCTACTATCATGATATATATGTATTAATGTATGCATTCTGTTTATGTTCTGTGAATGTTCATGGCTGTATTTATAGATAAGATACTTGTAGTCTAGTACAGTGTCAGTTCAATAAAAGAGCTACATTTATGAATACATATCTGACGGAGCGTAAAACTGTATTTCTGACTTCATTGTTATTCTTGTTCTTAACCCTAGATTTGGGGTAAGCATTTTACTTTGTTTTGTTTTGTACTCTGCCCTATACCGGGTGTTTGGTACAATAAACTTGAACTTGAACTTGGTGGCACTCCAATGCGCCTTTTCATGAGGGCCAAACACTCGCTGAAACACGTCACGTTCTTTCATGACTTGCATACTTCCCTGGAAATTTGGAGAACACATATCCAAAATTCTTTCACAATTGTTCTCTTTAAAGTTATCATGGTTGATGCCCCTCATGGAACTTGAATATTATTACCATGGTTTAGCCAAGACAGTTATAATAACGTTTGCAAAGTGACTTGGCGGAATCATGGTCATTTAGCTCTTTCACCATGGTTATTGGCCTCCTGTTCTCTTGAAGATTAATCCGCGGTGACCACTCCCCGGCTCACATATTTTTATTCTATTTTCTGAATAAGCATTGTTCCAGAAGACTGTTGAGACATTTAGGTAATGACATTTTAATTTCTTGGAAAATATAGGAAGTATTCATGGAAGTCCCGTGCAAGATGATCGGGTACAGTATTTTCTCACAATCATTTAAATAGTTGCTGTGAATCAATCTCTCATCAATTCAACTTGAATACTCTCCTTCACAAATAAATCCTTCACGAGTACTGAAACGACAGTTTTTCGTGCAACCGCTTTATGAATACTTCATATAGTGTGGTTTCTTATGTCCGAGGACTAGCTCTATTATGAGGAATATTCAACATACTTTTTGACATAAGATTTGAGAATAGGTTATTGCTACAATGCACAGGATCTAGTAAGGGCACACTAATTTGGCAGAATCGCTTAATTATCACTTGAACAGTGTCCTACATGGGTACTGGTATTTAGCAATAGAAGGCAAAGATCAGCCACCGTTGTATTCATATGAAAATTACCTAGATAGCGGACCGACAAGAATGAATCTAATCAAGATAATCACATTAGATTGCATTGTTTGAAATACACTACAACAAATGAACATGTGTCGCCTGTAGCGATCAAGATGACAAATACTATGGTAATGATAGTAGTGAAATAATAACTTAATTTTGTACTTAAATTGCACTGAATTAGCGCATAAACTTTATCATGATTCTGCAACATTGTGCTGAATAAATTGCCACGTGGCCTCGAACCCTTGTTTTACTATCTACTGTCGTGACCATTATTATTTTATTTCTGGATATAGGACAGTTGAGAAACCGTGCGTTGTAATTAGTGGCGGATTCGGTCCAATTATTCTGTAGAATGATTGGACTATCAGACTACTGTTACCATGGGCACCTTTATCTAGATGTTGATCGAAGTATACAAATTATCAATAATTTATCACGTTTATCGTAACATGTAGAAACGAATACAGATTAGCTTGAATCGTCTTTGCTTTCGTTAAGCAAACAAACACCCCCATAGGGCATTCACATCCATTCTTATTGGAATCTCAACGCACTGCACACATTTACATACAAATCACTTTAAGGGTGTGGAATTATTCGACTGGAAGCAAATCAGCCCTTTTTATCAATAATTGATTTCATCATCATAACAAGCATCATTACAATTCACTTGTCGTAAATCAAAGGCCGCCAAGATGTATTTTCTCTACATGTTAAATATATATCCGACAAAGCGTAAACAAGTTTAGCTTTGTACTTCTTCAACGTGAATAGATCGTAAAGAAATAAATTTACAAAAAGTCGTTCTTCGGTTTCCCTCACTTTTTACCAGTTCTTTGAATAACTTTACAGTTACAGTTGTTTAAAATCCTTCAGCGCTATATAGTTGAAATATTGCTGAACGCGACGTTGAACCTTAATTCTCTTAATTCGTGTAAAACGTGATGCCACAGTTTTCGAAAGCCTTTGGTATTCAAGAAGATATGTAAGATGATAGAATAGAAATGCGTCATTCTATTTTACACTAAATTGCTGAATTGGAAGTAATCAGAAAACTTAGAAAAGAGGGAAAATTGTCACACAAGGTGGAGAGAAATCAGAATACGAATCCTCAAAGTTAAGTTAAAAAAAAAAAAAAAAAAAAAAAAAAAAAAATAGATCCTATAATAACTCACCATAAGTTACCAATCTAAATAAATTCACATATTATATCTCGGATATTATGTCGGACAGCGATGCTGACTCTACTAAAGCCTCCTACACTCTCAGGGAAGGATTTTATTTTTTCCAATTTTCGGGTCGAAGGAGAGCCATCTCCCTTTAGTACGTTTACTCCCATTGCCTTGGAGGTTTAGAGAGTTCTGAAGGGATGTATACAGACTATAAGAGAATTTGCTAATTTTTCTTCCACATTAGCACATTAACACGCCCCCGAACAAGACCTTACCATCTCTAAGATGAGATATTGATAGAGCTTCGAGTGAATGAGTTCGGGAGTGAGTAAATTAGTGAGTTCGGGAGTGAGTGAGTTGGGGAATAAGTGAGTGGTCGAGGGAGCCTGAGTGAGTTTGTTGGTGAGGGAGTTAGGAAGTGAAGGAGTGACCGGAAGAGTGATTTAGAGAATGAGTAAGTGAGTTCGGGAATGAATGAGTGCGGGAGGGAGGGAGCTAGGAAGTGAGATAGTGACTGAGAGAGTGAATTAGAGAATGAGTAAGTGAGTTCGGGAATGAATGAGTGAGGGAGGGAATGAATGGGTGAGGGAGTGAGTGAGTGAGTGAGTAGCTCGGTAAATTCTGAAGCTCGGTAAAGTTCGGAGCTTCAAGGGAGGTAATCCTGCTACAGTATTTATTTCGCAGGCATACATGTATATGTAAGAAGAAAACCCACACAAAACAAATAATATACATCATTTCCATTTGATGTTGTTAACTATGTAAATACATGGTTGCATCGACTATTCTCTAAAAATAGTCATGTGATCAAACATGGCTGATAATTGTTTACAAATTATAAACCATGATCGTGATTCACATACCGGTTTTATAACTTTTCTTCCTCCTCCTGCTATTGCTGCTTTTACACCTCCTAACCCCCTGCTTCTGCTCCTTCCCCTGCTCTTCCTCCCGCTCCTCCTCTTTGTCCTCCTCCTGCTTCTACTCATGGACATGCTCTGCTCCTTCTCCTCCATTTGCGTACACTTCGCCATCCATAAGATGGCTTGCGAATCGTGTGTCTCCATTATCGCGGAGCGATATCCAGTACTTTACCGGATTCTGTTCGGCCTTCATCCGGCGGAGAACAGACCCGAGAAATCTGATAAATTACAGGTTTTTATACCACTCTGAAACAGATATTGCCTGGGCTTACAAAATATATAGGTATGTATAACTTTCGTATCATCCAAGAGGTGTGGTGAATCTGAAATTTTTAACAAGTAGTTCATCACATGACTCGAAAATGGCGAGTTACGTTGGGGTTACGTCGGTAGACTTTAGCTGATTGGCTGACGAAGTCACGCGGTATTGATTTATGGAAATTCCCTCCGGCAGTTGCCGAAAGTAGGCTGAACATGGATACACACGATCCCAGGGTCAGTCTTACCGCGTATAGATGACCGAGATGGTTACAGGTTGCCTTCTCCTCCTGAACCTGAGCCCGAACCTTTGTTCATTTTCATCTTCGTCATCTACACGCGTGGAATTCTTTCGGGAGATTCCGAGAAATAACCGACGAAAGTAAATTCAAAATGGATATGGTTACTTCCAAAGTCAGTATCATGCTTATAAATGATTAAAATGTGAGCCAAATGGTTGATTTACCTGAGGCATTCTAAATGAAGGAAATAAACAGGTGAGACTAACGTCCCTGATTAGGGGCTCTAGTGGATAAAGGTCAATTTCTGTGTAAAAGAATGCATTGTATTTTTCAGATGTCCCTGTCACCCTTAAACGATGTTCCCATTCATCGACTCGAATCGATTCCACACAAATGCATCCTTCAGAACAGAACGACAATCACGTGAACATTCAATTGCAAGGATCTCCTTGTTATGGAAAAAGGGAGACGACTAGGTTCAACCGAATAGGTTATGCACTCATCTTCTCAGCGTATAGGAAACAGACAGCAGCGGTAAGAGCCGGCCTGAAATATCCGTTTGTGTGTGTGTCTGTTACAGATAGCGTCCATTGACACACTCGCATGTGGTTTAGAGCCACCAAACTTGGTACACATATACTACTAGACAATACCTAAATGATGGTACCATATAAGCGTCAGATTCGGCATTCAGTAGCTAGCCATCGTCTAAACTGTTTTCCCTGTGTTCTGGGTATATAGAGCCACCAAATTTGGTACACATATACTAAGAGGCAATACCTACATCATGGTACCATATAAGCGTCGACAGATTCGACATTCAATAGCTAGCCTTCGTCCAAATGGTTATTCCCCCCTATATTCTGAGTATATAAATACGACTGACCATATGAAACCATTGTATAGTGTACATGTACAGTGGCTGTACATAGTATATACATATTAGCTAAATACTAAGCATCAGATCCAACATTCAGTAGTTAGACATTACATCATCCCCTTAACAGTTCCAACAGGCCCCGTACATCCGTGTAACTTCCTTTGCTGCGCCGGTGCCGTTTTTGCGAAGCATGCAGTAAATCGGAATCTTAATTGCCTTCTAATTTGATCGACATCTTGTAAAAGTATTACTAGCATAACAAGCTTCTGGTCCGTCATTCATAATTCAGCCGTCGCTCATTATACAATATCTGCGTCCATAATCCAAAGATCTTTTCCATATTCAATATAACAGCATTAACACCAAATTCAAAAAGACAATCATAGTATACATAAACATAGGCTAATTTCCTGCAAGAGAGAAGCGGTCAACAGTTTTCAATGATGCCGGCAAGACATCATGATTTTCCAAAAATATCAAATCCGTATCGCTGATCAGTATTCTTAATCCATATGATATTCGTTGTAAAGTCGTCATCTAGAGAATGATGTATCTCAGTCACGCGTTGATTGTGACTGTTCCTATGAACACCATGAGCACCTTGAAGTACATGCGTTCGTACGGCTCCTAGCCCGGGTTAAGCGAAATCAGACACAAGTTACGAAACGCAACGTCATAGATCTTGCACGCTACGCTCGTATTTTGCTATCAGCATGCGATATGTATCGCCAAATTTGAGAAACTTGGCGTGAAGGCGCTTGATGGTATAGCCATGTTTTATAAGTTTCTGCAATAATGTTTTGTGACGTTCATTAAAAGGGTCTAGCAAATGCTACTAGGCGAGATATGTATACGCCATAGGGACCTGTCAAGAAGAAGTCTGTCAAACTGAAGTATGGCTTTGTCTATTCGCTCCTCATCACGGGAGGATTCACAGTTCCCATTGATTATGTCACATCTGTAACATATACCATCGTTGACTCTTTCACTGTTGGCGATAAAAAAATAGCTGGCTTCCAGCAGGCACTTAGCTACAAGCTGGAAATTATGCTTGTTGGAACCTGATAACGTTGTATCCCTCTTCAATACCAAAATGTAGTGTGCATGTCAATTGCATGACCGGTCATAATCGAAAGAACACAATTCATTTACTCTGCCACTTGACATTATTCATGTAGCACGACATTTATTTAATTACCAACACAGGATCACTGGACAAGTACAGCTGAAAGGGGAAGTTCTGTATGTAAGGCGACACACCAAATCAAAACTCTAGTAGATATTTAATTTGGTGTGTCGACTTACATACATGACTCTACATCTGGGCTAACAGTGAGGTGACAATCAAACTGATATCGTGTTAAATAAACAATGTCAGATTTCAGGGTAATTGAATACCGGTCATCCAGTAGATCATCAAATGCAATCAGGGTTGAGTTAACGTGCAGTGTAGCATTGAAGTACAGTCGGCTTAAATATTATATAATCACTCTTCATTGAATCCATAATCCGTTCTAAGCTTTCCGCTCGTCGTGATAGGGTGAGGAAAATGGACGTAATACTTTTATCGTAGTCTCTTTTCTATCAATTTATATCAAGTAATTGTTCAGAACACAGACCCAGCATCGGCCAGGCGCTTCATTCTCCAACTGCACCATGTTTACCACAGTCACAAAGCTACAATCAAATTGATTTGTACAGAGGGCGAGCCTCGGGAACGAAACGTTCACCAGCAGAATCTCACCATATACAGGTAACAAGAAAATGCAACATAACAAGGGTGGCGAGAAAGATACCAGCTTGCTAACAAGACAAGAAGTCGTATGACCCCAGGTCAATACACTGGTTGCATTGATACTGGCTGCATTATACTGGCTACACTACTCACGCGAAATATGGGAGTAACTTCCCTCTGAATGGGATAGATCGGTATTCGTGATATATATATATGGTCGTTTGATCACGCGATCTGGAAGTCGGTGTGCCTGGCAAACTCCATAAACATACGCTTCTAGGTAGGGATCCGGTTGTACAAAGCGCATTTACTCACTATATACTGTTCATAGTTAGTCGTAGATAATGTTTCGAGTGTGGTTATCTTTAAAAGGGAGTGAAATTGCAGCACAGATTCTCAGGTAAACTGTCCGTGTTGAGCTGATGGCAGCTGATCATTTGTTTTATTATTTATTGCACACAGCAACTGATTTCGGTCGCCTGAAGTAAGGAGCCGGAGTGAGGATTAATTCTCCTTATAATTTGAGTTTAATTATTGTTTCTACATCATCTTTCCGGCCAGTATGTTTAGCATCTGTACCTCTGTACGGGTGAAGGGATATTTTGCGGTGATCTTTCCTAGAGCCTTAACATGACCGAATATAATCTCGGGATCCCCTCCAAGTAAATGCCCTCTATACTGGGCTGGATTGCCCTCGGTTGACATGAAAGTAAACCGCTGTAGAGATGGGTGTAGTTTCACTTTCATGTCAATACTCAAATAACGATCTTGATGGAGTATCTTTTAAAATCCTACCTTCAATTTCAGACGTTCTGCTCTACGTAATCACTAGAGCGCTTACCTGCAAAGCCGCAATTGGTCCCTACTGCTGATCACCCACATATATTTGATCAACGATATTTTCGTAATATCATTGCGCCTGAAGCTGAGTTTTTGAGTCACTTCTGCGAAATTTACCCCTGTTTGTGGACGGTATTTGATGTCGATTTCTCCTGTATTTTGGCATCTACCTGCAAACGTATCGACTTTAATATGTTCCTGGGGCATATTTGTCATCTTCAGTTAGAATAGTTATAGTCTACTTCTTCGGAGGTATCCCTTCCCTATCTGGATAATATAAACTTTACCGGTGTGTCGTCAATGACTTGAGGAGAAAGTCTAACCTCAAAACAATGCATTCGTTCCACGTCTGTTTCTGTTGAGTGAAGACTGAAAAGAATTCCCTTCGCCGGTATTCCGCAAATTCTAAAATTCCGTGACAATGGGTTAAAGTGATTCTCTCTGAATGAAGCGTTATCGGTGATGGTTCCGGTGAGGAATGAAGCTGATTCCACTCACTGTTCGTTATACCGGTATATACTTTTAGATATCGAAAAACGCTAATGATTTTAGGAAGGTAGGCGAGAAATGGACTTCGAATATCTTTCTTAGAGAATCCTTCAAAAAGACATCGGGCAGACACTTTCATTTTGATGCCGTATGATTGCCCGTATATAGGTACAATCGACTTCTGTGTGGTGAGTTTGGGGATAAAAATTTCAACGGGTGCGACACACCGGACTCGATTCAGTTGTACAGATTGGTTCAAATTAACCTTGAAATAGCTGTGGTCATTGTGGTGAAACAACTGCATTGAATCTAAACTGCATGCATTGGTTTAAGCGTCCATTCTACTGAGAGTTGTGTCCGATGATCTGCTAATTCAGTGTTACAGAAGCAATAATCCATCACGGGTTACCTTCCAGTTTATATATCTAGTCTGGCTTTTTGGAACCTGTCCTGGCCTAATTATTTTTCTTACCCCTACAGTTAGGGGATGAAGCTTATCACACTGTACTCTTGTGTCAAGTTCTACCGGAAAATGTAAAAAAACCCAGATTTTATCGAATTTTTTATTTATGTTATTTTTTTTCAAAAACTGATAGAGTTGAAGAGCTTAATTGGTCAAATCAACGTTAAAAGATTTGAGATTGACCTGTTCTATTGACCTGTGGAGAAAATTGGGAGAAATTCAAACCAATCATAGAGTGTCTGTATGGTTTATAGCCTTTCATATTCCTAACAGAATTAATTGTTGAACTGGTCATCTTATTACATACTTTCTCTGTGAATTGTTTCAAATTATAAAGACGGCCAGTTATTAACTATCCCATTATCGAACATGGCTTCTGCAAGGATTCAAACTGCTCGGGTTCTTGATCAATCTCTCGTATTCCACATTACTAAGCAGTTTAGGTTACAACACATATAAGGGAAGTGGGAAGAGGTGCCGACATATTGACAGAGCCACATGACTTCACAGTATAGTCTTCTGGTTAATCTATTCTAAAGCACATACCAAGAATCTAACGATTCGTGATCGATTCGTGGACCTCACCAAGAGCAAGGTCGTTGAAACAATCCGCCATATTGACAGAAGTACTCTTCCCCAAGCAAAACAAGTACTGAGAAACCTCAATTCGCAATAAGTTCTAGCAAATCTCCAGAGTAAATTCGTCATGGTCCCAGCAGACAAAGCTCCGAATAATGTAATATTCATATGTAAATATTACTATTACCAGGTGCTGGTTAAAGAATTGAGTGTAGACATATCTTCATCAAATACGTCTACTTACTCCCAAACTGTATTTACTCTGGAAGATTTATTTAACAATCACAAAAAGTTTCTCAGGGAAAGAGGTATTTGTCTTTCAACCAATCATAACGACATACCAAAACTATACTGGACTCCCAAAATGCATAAATCACCATACAAAGCTAGATTCATAGCTGGTTCTAGAAGCTGCACCACCAAGCTTCTTTCAACCCTATTGACGAGGGCCCTTCAGGAGGTAAAAGCATTTTGGGAAAGGTATTGCGCCATTATTTCTAAGAACTCTGGCGTTGAGTGTATGTGGATATTGAAAAACTCAAAATGTCTTACGGAAGAACTTGATGCTGAAGGTCACATACCGTACAGACATGTATCCACATGGGATTTCTCGACTCTCTATACTACAATCCCTCATCAGGACCTTATTGACCGTCTAAGTTCATTAATAGTATCTGTGTTCAAGAAAACTGATCGTAGATATATTAATGTCGGAAGCCATAAAGCATTCTTTAGCTCGACTACATACAAGAGATATCATTCATGGGATGTTTCTTTGTTTATAGAGTTGCTTGAATTTCTCATTAAAAATATCTATGTGAAATTTGGCAACACAATATATCAGCAGCATATAGGTATTCCAATGGGTACTAATTGTGCACCCCTGTTGGCTGACCTGTATCTGTTCTCTTATGAATATGACTATATGCAGGCGCTTTCAAAAACCGATCCATTCAAAGCCCGTTCCTTCTCATTCACCAAACGCTATATAGACGATCTTCTCGCTGTGGATAACCGCTATATAAATGAGACAGTGAAGGATATATATCCACCTTCACTGGATTTGAAGGAAACTACAGATAGCCCTACAGGCACATCATATTTAGATCTATATCTCTATAAAAATGAAGCGGGCATTCTCTCTCGTCGACTTTATGACAAAAGAGATGATTACAATTTCGACATCGTAAACTATCCCTTTCTGGACAGTAATATTCCAGTGGGACCTGCATATGGCGTATACATATCTCGCTTAGTAGCATTTGCTAGATCCTGTGTTAAATGTGACGATTTTAATCAACGTCACATAACACTGGTGCAGAAACTTAAAAAACAGGGCTATTCCACCAAGCACCTACACTCCAAATTTGGTGAGTTTCAGCTCCCCCGCCCCACCCCCCGTCCCCCGTCCCTCGGTCCCCAGGCCAGATATGGTTCAAATTTCCGCGTCCATATATCAAGACAGAGACAAAGCGTACCTGAGATACAACACATTACAAGCGCCTAGTCCGTCATTCATAATCCAGCCGTCGTCCATTAGAGAATATCCGCGTCCATAATCCAAAGACCTATTCCATTTTCCATATAACAGTATTAGCACCAAATTCAATTTCCATCAGACCCTTAAACAACGTTGTATACGATGCAGTCTGAATAGATGGAGGAGTATAGTATTTCCATATTTACGCTGGCATTTCAGACATCGCGTATTTAAACAACTGTTCGTTTTAAATGAAATGTTATGCAATTCTAGGATTTACCAATCTTGATGATTGCATGTTACATGGTAAAAACAGAGTACTGTAATTGGTTGACACAACAATTATGGGTAAAGCGCTTCCAGGTTGTCACGAGATTCTGCCACTCTCGTCACCTCCGATCGCCACGCGGCACGGTCTCGTAGTATAATGTAGGATATACAGACTCGCCAGATGTACAGATGACGAATTCCTCTGTTAGAGCGAACTTCATGACGTCATTGTGTTTGAGCATAAAATCGTGGAAGGCGACTTATGACCATATACGAAGAAATAGAGTAGAGGAGAATTTTCAAAGGCAGAATCGAGGAAATCACTCTTCTGAATAATGGTAATCCGCCACTGCTCAGTTGCACACATTCCCAGTAAATGTCCAATATCCGATAGCCGTTAACAAATAGCGTAGATTATGCAGCCGCCAGCAGTTAATGCACAGGAGTAAATAATCCGGCAGTCCGTAGTTACAGGCAAAGGTAAACACAGTATAACAGACCCACATAAAAAGCCAGTTTGAACTCCCTCCTGAGTGACTGAGTGATGCGCTATTTATACTCTATGAGGCATTCCAGATCATTCTACCAATCAAGAAGCTTCTAGAATACACAGCATTACCGCATCATCTGACCTAGATACAATTTATAATAGTCTTCCAGAAAGCTCCAAGTGGCTGACCCACATAATAGTACGTAAACAAGCTTGCGTCAGCTCTATATTCGAGAAACATCCACAATGTCTAATAATAGACTACAATACCATGACACTCCCCCTCTTAAAAAAAGAAAGTTTCAAACTTGGATCTTTCTTGACAATTCAAAACATTATTGCAAAAAAAAATCTATATTACAACAGCAAAAATGTTAACAAACATATGTACATTATATGCGAGACAAACACTCAGCAATCAAATTGTCAATATTGTATTTTCGTAACATCAAACTCCATTTCAACAATCTTTGATTCTTGTTTTTCATCTTACTTATGAAAACAAGTGGACTGTGATCACTGAATACAGTAATTGGCAATGATGAGGAAGTAACATAAACATCAAACTGTTGTAAAGCAAATATCATTGCCAAACATTCTTTCTCAATTGTAGAATAATTTCTATGATGTTTGTCAAATTTACGTGAAAAATAACATATTGGGTGATCTACAGCCAGATTAAAAGGTGAATCAAAATCTGGTGCTGAAAGAACTGGCGCGCTCTTTCGTATGGCTTTTAGGTTTTCAAAGGCTGATTCACATTCATCGGTCCAAACAAAACTTGCCCTTTTTCTTAAAGATGTAATCAGCCTCAAATCTGGGCTGAAATCGATGTCTCTCAAACTCAGTGAAAGTGACATATGTTACAACAGGTACAAAATGAGACACATTTGACCACAAAAAACTAAACTTGTTTCTACCATTTACGAGAAAATACAAGGAATTGATCTTTAAAAATAAACAGCATGGCATGCCGTTTATTTTTTTCACGGCCGTGTCAACAAGCGTATACACGTGTGGTACATTCTACCAACGTATGCTATGCGACATTACCGAACCGTAGGCACGAGCCATGACGTTATCCCATGGCTGCAGCAGTTCAGCATTCAGATTCGTGAGCGTCGCTACGTCACTCATACGTCACGCAGTGACGTCATTTTCTTCTGCGCGTACAACACACACTCAATGGCGAAACAGAAAACCCATCGAAGCGGGCAGAGTTTCAAATTTCTCTGACAAGATATTCTCGCATTCGTTATATATGGCAATCCCACTATCATCAAATATAATACATATGATACTTCGGTAATCTTCCATGCTGAAAAAACGCACAGGGCAGAGTTTACAAAATCCATCCATTTTGAGGCTGATTACATCTTTAAGAATTGAGTTGAAGGCTCAGTAATATCTGAAATATTTGGACAAAATTTTCAGTAGTAACCAGCCATACCCCAAAAAACGCATCAGTGGTCTCTTACATGTTGGTACGAGTTGTCAGAGCAGTATACGAGTTGTCAGAGCATTTCCATCATAGCTCTCTAGATTTGTATCTAATACCGCTTATGCCGGTGCTAGGGGCCGTGTGGTCATATCATCCATGTTGCCACATGAGCAGGTACAATAAAAGCGTACCTGAGATACAACACATATCACGAATCGTTAGATTCTTGGTATGTGCTTTAGAATAGGTTTACCAGAAGACTATTCTGTGAAGTCATATGACGCAGTCAGTATGTCGGCACCTCTTCCCACTCCCCTTATATGTGTTGTAATTTCCATCATAGCTCTCTAGATTTGTATCTAATACCGCTTATGCCGGTGCTAGGGGCCGTGTGGTCATATCATCCAAGTTGCCACATGGATAGGTACAATAAAAGCGTACCTGAGATACAACACATATCACGAATCGTTAGATTCTTGGTATGTGCTTTAGAATAGGTTAACCGGAAGACTATACTGTGAAGTCATGTGACTCTGTCAGTATGTCGGCACCTCTTCCCACTTCCTTTATATGTGTTGTAATTTGTACCTGTATATGGCGAGATTCTGCTGATGGACGTTTCGTCCCCGGGGCCCGCCCCCTGTACAGACCTTTTGGTCTTTGATATATGTTGCCATTTGTGGGAAGTTGATGCTGGGTCGACATCGGACCTTACAGACTAGTCTTTTGTGTTAAAGGCCGTCATTTTCATGTCACTCCTATACAACTCACCAATCCCCAGTGTAAGAGTTGTCACAGCGAAACAGCTCACCAATTACCAATATACGAGATGTCAGAGCATTTCCAACATAGCTCTCTAGATTTGTATCTAATACCGCTTATGCCGGTGCTAGGGCCGTGTGGTCATATCATCCAAGTTGCCACATGAACAGGTACAATAAAAGCGTACCTGAGATACCACACATATCATGAATCGTTAGATTCTTGGTATGTGCTTTAGAATAGGTTAACCGGAAGACTATACTGTGAAGTCATGTGACTGCCAGTATGTCGGTACCTCTTCCCACTTCCCTTATATGTGTTGTAATTGGAAATAGCGAGATAGCACTAACCTTAGCATCTACAGCTTTTACCTGACCCTGACCTACAACATGACTCAAGAATGTCAGACGTGCATGTCCAAATTCACTTTTTCCAAGGTTGACTGTCAGCTTGCGTCACTTAGTCGATTGAACAGTGCGCGAATTCTCTGTAGATGATCTTCCCATGTATCGCTGTAGACAATGACGTCATCAATGTGAGTCTCACATCCTTCCAAAGCAGAAGTCACACGGTTGATGAGACGCTGGAACGTGGCCAGAGAGTTTTTCATTCCAAATGGCATGACTTTGTACTGGAACAGACCCTCCGAAGTGACGAATGCTGATATCTCCTTTTCACGATCTGTCAGTGGAACTTGCCAAAATCCTTTCAGAAGATCAAACTTTGACACAAACTTGGGACTTCCCACTTTATCAATGCAATCGTCAATGCGTGGAATAAGGAATGTGTCTGTTTTGGTCAATGTGTTCACCTTTCTGTAGTCAGTACACATCATGTAACTGCCATCTGGCTTTGGAACGAGGATACAAGGTAAGGTCCAGTTACTATTACTTGGTTCAATGAAGTCCTTGTCCAACAAAAACTGAATCTCTTTTTTCGGATGGTTTTGTTTAATGGGATTCAAACGATATGGGTGCTTCAATGGATTAGAATCTCCGACATCGACGTCATGTGAAATTTTATCAGTCCGAGTGGGGATATCGGGAAACAAATGTTCATATTGAGTGAGTAGAGGTTGAAGTTCTTCCTGACGCTCTGGTTCGAGATGACACAACTTCGAATCCAAACTAATTAGAATGTCAGAGTTCTGTAATTTCGCCGCTGTCATGGGCTTTTCACGAGTTTCATTATTATCAGGGTCAGAACTAACTACACTTACATGGTGTACAGTACTGTTAGTGCTATTTCTGTCTATGTAGCGGGTGGTTGGGTGGGTTCAGGTTCCTGTTGCTTCAATGCATTTTGCTGAGAAGCAACAGGAACTTGATAATGTGATGTCTAGCACTGTAATATCACTTGTCTTTATTGCACCATGTGAGCATCCTGTCTCTGTCTTGTATGCTGTCCTCAGTGTTTTATAGGGTGGATGGAGGGTGTCTGGTTCCATGCTGCTTCAAATATTTCTTCTTTGAAGTAGCAGGAACACAACTGGGCTGGGTGGTGCTTAGTTGGTTCGTCGTGATATAGCTGAAATATTGTTGAAAGCGACGTTAAATTCTATTCACTCACTCACTCACTCTGTCTATCTATAACTTTACCATATTTACATGACATTACTTTTTGTGTTTACGTCTGTCAGGAGTCTGAATTACATAACTAAGGTCACTTAATTTCTTTTCAATGACATAAGGACCATAAAATCTAGCCTTAAGTGGATTACCAGGAATAGGCAGAAAAGCCAGTACCTTCTCACCAGGTTTGAAACTTCGTTTAAGGGCATGTTTATCATAGGTTATTTTCATACATTTTTGTGCTGACTTCAAATTTGACATGGTCGAATCACATGCTTTATTCAACCTGGTGCGAAAGTCCGACACATATTGTAAGAGACTACATGAGTCAAGATCACTGTCTAAGAACTTCTCCTGTAGCAGTTTAAGTGGTCCTCTAACTGTATGACCAAAGACTAATTCAAATGGACTGAAGCCTGAAGACTCTTGAACAGACTCTCTAACAGCAAACAAAAACAAATGTATGCCTTCATCCCAGTCTTCCTCAGTGTCAAAAGTCCTAATCATGTTCTTTAATGTATGGTGAAATCTTTCTAATGCGCCTTGGCCTTCTGGGTGGTATGCAGATGATTTGTACTACTTTATTCCCAATTCGTGCATGACTTGTTGAAAGATTCCTGACATGAAATTAGATCCCTGATCAGACTGAACGGACTGAGGTCTTAACAATAGTTTTGCCTTTATATTCCGTAAAGGAATGGCCTCAGGGAACCTGGATGAAGCACACATGACTGTTAACATGTATTGATTGCCTGACTTTGTTTTTGGTAATGGACCAATACAATCTATAATCACCCTACTAAATGGTTTCTCAAATGCAGGGATTGGTTGTAGAGGTTGTTGCCTTTGGTATGGTTTGGTTTGGTTTTCCTACCATTTGACATGTGTGGCATGACCCACAAAATTCAGTAACATATTTCTTTAAATTTGGCCAATAAAAATGATTTAGAATTTTGTAATATGTTTTGTTAACACATAAATGGCCTGAAAGAGGTGTCTCATGGTCTAGTCTGAGGATATCTGAAAGATATGAATTTGGTACTACAATCTGACACTTAACTGCCCACTCATCATCAGGTGACACATCTGGCGGTCGCCATTTGCGCATAAGAACACCATTCTTACAAACGTAACACACAGGCTCTTGAGTTACATCACACTCATCTACTGCCCTGTCACACAACTTGAAAATGTCCTTGTCACTATGCTGTTCATTAACCAGCCGTGATTTTGAAATTTTGTCATTAAAACATTCCAATTTGCTATCAAACTGTGGCTTATCAGCCTAATCATTCAAACACACAAAATTGTCGGCCAAACAAACGTCATCGATGACGTCATCTTCAAGAGACTTTTCAGACTCCTGAGCCAATTTACTCATGGCTCTAGTAACTGCACAAACAGTATACAAACTTGAATTTCGTCTTCAACTGGATCAGGGATCTGATCCATCAAGGCTTGTCAGTTACAATCGGGTTAACCCCGACCTTATCTCCCGCAAGATCATTTCCAAGAAGTAATTGAACACCCTCAAATGGTAAACTACCTTTAATACCCACCGTAACAGGCCCAGAAATCAAGTCGGAAGACAGATGAACGTTATGGAACGGGTGTGTAATTTACAGAATCTACCAATTTGATCAGGACAGTACTGCCTGCAGATGAAGAGTCAGAAAACGGCAAACTGAGACGCGCCCGTGTCTCGCAAAATCATCACAGAAGTAGGATTAGACAAATCACTTGAAAGTGACAAAAAACCATTGTGGATAAATGCTTCAAAAATTTCCATAACAGGATTTGAAAAACTGTCAACCTTATCCTTGATAGAACTAATAGGAACAGTGTCCCTGGCCATCTTAACGTCATATACACTATGAACGTCACTAACCTACTTGGGTATAGATCTTGAAGTGAGGAAACCACTGGGCTTTTGGAAGGCTTAATCTTGTTGTTTTCTTTTCAATTTAAAACAATTAGCCATTAAATGACCTTTCTTCTTACAATAATTGCAAACGGGAGATTTATTTTAAGTGTTAAAAGTGGGCGACGGAGACTTTGTGTTTGACCTTTGACCTATGTAACTGGGGTTAAAGTTTTAGGCCCTGAGAAAGAGCTGGGTTTGTTACCTGAGAGATTAGACTGGAATGAACTTGGCTTAACAGCATTGACAAATGATAATTTGTGTGTCAGAGCGTATTCGTCAGCAAAATGTGCTGCCTGATCTAAAGTGTTGGCATTCTTTTCATCAAGAAATGTTCTAATATCACCATGGATACACCTTTTAAATTCCTCCACCAGCAGAAGCTGTCTAAGACTTTCAAATTGGTTGTCAATTTTAACCGAAGCATACCACCTATCAAGTAACTGTTATTTTGAACGAGCAAATTCTACATGAGTCTGAGAGTTTTCTTTTTCACAACAATGAAAGGCTTCAGGAACTAATTCATAACCTTGAAGGATTAAATCCTTCACTGTGTTATAATCTGATGCTTGCTCTACCGTCGATTGAGTGTAAATATCCCTTGCCTTACCATCAAAACACTTTGAAGAAGTAAACTCCAATTTTCTTTTGGCCAGTTTAAATTTTCAGCAATTTTCTCAAAATGCCGAAAATATTTATCAACTTCTTTTTCCTGAAATGGTGGGACGAGGCGTATTTGATGAGCTGCATCAAATTTTGATTGTGATTGTACCAATGCATGTGCAGGAGGACTTGTTTGCGACTGTAATTCCATATGCTTCATTTCTAACTGAAACTGTCTTTCTTCCCTTTCTCTCTCTCTAATGCTCTTTCTTTCTCTCTTTCCTCTTTTTCTAACTTTTCTCTCTCTAATTCTCTGTCTTTTTCTAACTTTACTCTCTTTAATTCTCTGTCTTTTTCTAACGTTTCTCTCTCTAATTCTAATTTCTTTAATTCCATCTGATTTAGCAATTCCAATTTCCTTATTTCCAAATCATCAGCTGTTTCCTCAGTTAAATCAAAATCACTTTCATCCCAAATTTGTTTGCTAACAAAATGATTAATAATGAGTTTCTTAATTTCTTGCATTCTCAAATTACAAGCGTCTAGTCCGTCATTCATAATCCAGCCGTCGTCCATTAGAGAATATCCTCGTCCATAATTCAAAGACCTATTCCATATTCCATATAACAGTATTAGCACCAAATTCAAAAAGACAATCATAGTATACATAAACATAGGTTTGTTTCCTGCAAGAGAGAAGCGGTCAACAGTTTTCAATGATGCCGGCAAGACATCATGATGTTCCAAAAATATCAAATCCGTATCGCTGATCAGTATTCTTAATCCATATATTCGTTGTAAAGTCGTCATCTAAAGAATGATGTATCTCAGTCACGCTTTGATTGTGACTGTTCATATGAGTACCATGAGGATCTTGAAGTGCATGGGTTCATACGGCCCCTAGCCCCGGGTTAAGCGGAATTAGACACAAGTTACGAAACGTAGCGCCATAGATCTTGCACGCTACGTTCGTATTTTGCTATTAGCATGCGATATGTATCGCCAAATTTGAGAAACTTTGAGTGGAGGCGCTTGGTGGAATAGCCCTGTTTTATAAGTTTCTGCAACAATGTTTGTGACGTTGATTAAAATCATCGCATTTAACACAGGATCTAGCAAATGCTACTAAGCGAGATATGTATACGCCATATGCAGGTCCCACTGGAATATTACTGTCCAGAAAGGAATAGTATATGATGTCGAAATTGTAATCATCTCTTTTGTCATAAAATCGACGAGAGAGAATGCCCGCTTCATTTTTATAGAGATAGAGATCTAAATAAGATGTGCCTGTAGGGCTATCTGTATTTTCCTTCAAATCCAGTGGAGGTGAATATATATCCTTCACTGCGTCATTTATATAGCGATTATCCACAGCGAGAAGACCGTCTATATAGCGTTTGGTGAATGAGAAGGAACGGGCACCTCTTCCCACTTCCCTTATATGTGTTGTAATTTTTTCCTGTATATGGCGAGATTCTGCTGGTGGACGTTTCGTCCCGGAGGCCCGCCCCCTGTACAGACCGTTTGGTCTTTGATATATGTTGGCATTTGTGGGAAGTTGATGCTGGGTCGACATCGGGCCTTACAGACTAGTCTTTTGTGTTAAATGCCGTCATTTACATCTGACGACGATACAGCTCACCAATCTCCAATGTACGAGTTGTCACAGCGAAACAGCTCACCAATTACCAGTATACGAGTTGTCATTTCCATCATAGCTCTCTAGATTTGTATCTAATACCGCTTATGCCGGTGCTAGGGGCCGTGTGGTCTTATCATCCAAGTTGCCACATGAACAGGTACAATAAAAGCGTACCTGAGATACAACGCATATCACGAATCGTTAGATTCTTGGTATGTGCTTTAGAACAGGTTAACCAGAAGACTATTCTGTGAAGTCATGTGACGCAGTCAGTATGTCGGCACCTCTTCCCACTTCCCTTATATGTGTTGTAATTTTTTCCTGTATATGGCGAGATTCTGCTGGTGGACGTTTCGTCCCCGAGGCCCGCCCCCTGTACAGACCTTTTGGTCTTTGATATATGTTAGCATTTGTGGGAAGTTGATGCTGGGTCGACATCGGGCCTTACAGTCTTTTGTGTTAATTGCCGTCATTTACATCTGACGACGATACAGCTCACCAATCTCCAATGTACGAGTTGTCACAGCGAAACAGCTCACCAATTACCAGTATACGAGTTGTCAAAGCATTTCCATCATAGCTCTCTAGATTTGTATCTAATACCGCTTATGCCGGTGCTAGCGGCCGTGTGGTCATATCATCCAAGTTGTCACATGAACAAGTACAATAAAGGCGTACCTGAGATACAACACATATCACGAATCGTTAGATTCTTGGTATGTGCTTTAGAACAGGTTACCCAGAAGACTATTCTGTGAAGTCATGTGACGCAGTCAGTATATCGGCACCTCTTCCCACTTCCC
Source organism: Hanleya hanleyi (assembly GCA_036873755.1). Classification (NCBI taxonomy): domain Eukaryota; kingdom Metazoa; phylum Mollusca; class Polyplacophora; order Lepidopleurida; family Hanleyidae; genus Hanleya; species Hanleya hanleyi. The sequence continues at coordinate 69,899 of JAVTVY010035771.1, read as the reverse complement.
TTATATGTGTTGTAATTTGAATGAATCGGTTTTTGAAAGCGCCTGCATATAGTCATATTCATAAGAAAACAGATACAGGTCAGCCAACAGGGATGCACAATTAGTACCCATTGGAATACCTATATGCTGCTGATATATTGTGTTGCCAAATTTCACATAGATATTTTTAATGAGAAATTCAAGCAACTCTATAAACAAAGAAACATCCCATGAATGATATCCCTTGTATGTAGTCGAGCTAAAGAATGCTTTATGGCTTCCGACGTTAATATATCTACAATTCTTCCGTAAGACATTTTGAGTTTTTCAATATCCACATACATTCAACGCCAGAGTTCTTAGAAATAGTGGCGCAATACTTTTCCCAAAATGCTTTTATCTCCTGAAGGGCCCTCGTCAATAGGGTTGAAAGAAGCTTGGTGGTGCAGCTTCTAGGAACCAGCTATGAATCTAGCTTTGTATGGTGATTTATGCATTTTGGGAGTCCAGTATAGTTCAAAGATGTTTTAACTTTAATTTGCAGGAATTTACACAGCGCGAACAAATCCTCTTTGCGTAGTTCGTTAAATACCTCCTGACTAGGCTTTAAGGCAAACTGTGCTGGGTCAAATGATATGTTGATAGTGTACTCCCTGACTTCACAAATTCAGACAATGTTGTAAAGCTATCTCAATTTAGAACTATGTTGCAAAGCTGCCAGCTGATCAATAATGTAAACAAATCATCCCGGACAGGCCCCCGATTTCTGTTACGTCAGCGTAACAGAAAGACGTGTGAAGTCAAGGATTAACAATCAAATATTTATTTACAATACTAAAATCATTTAAGTAAGGTTAATACAACAAATAGATGTATGAAATATAGTCTTAAGTGTTCAATGCTATACCGGTGTGCACTTTACAGTCATTGTTGACGCGCACAAATCACTCTTCTGAATAATGGTAATCCAACACCGCTCAGTTGCACACAGTCCCAGTAAATGCCCAATATCCGATAGCCGTTAACAAATAGCGTAGATTATGCAGCAGCCAACAGTTAATGAGGAGTAAATAATCCAGCAGTCCGTAGTTACAGGCAAAGGTAAACACAGTATAACAGACCCACATAAAAAGCCAATTTGAATTCCCTCTTGAATGACTGAGTGATGAGCTATTTTTTTACTCTATGAGGCATTCCAGATCATTCTACCAATCAAGAAGCTTCTAGAATACACAGCATTACCGCATCATCTGACCTAGATACAATTTACAATAGCCTTCCAGAAATCTCCAAGTGGCTGACCCACATAATAGTACGTTAACAAGCTTGCGTCAGCCCTATATTCGAGAAACATCCACAATGTCTAATAATAGACTACCATGACACTATCCATACGGGGTGTCCTTTGTTTTGGCCCTTACTAATCCGGATAAGCAATCCAATTATGACACCTTTTGGAATTTAGCTTCCTAAAAGAAAGCCTCTTCCTCCTCCGGCGACTGATTCCCCTTTTTCCTCCACTACACATCTCTGCAAAACCTGGACTGTCGTTGTGGCTCTGTTAAATGTAAATGAATGAGTGAATCTACGAGATCAATTTGTCCACATTTTAACTGAAGCCCTTGAAAGCTTTTGGGTTGCTAAAGGCATAATCTGTACATGTAGCCTACACATATTTCAGGGAGGAAAGGATTTTGTGTTTGCCAAATTTAACTGGTTACCAAATTTAACTGGTTCTTGATTTTCTTTCTGGGGTTACTATTGAAGCATACTTTGTAAGTGTGATAGGCGACAGTGTGTAAATTATATAATGTGTAAATTGACCAGATTGTACCGAATTTTACTCTCACAATTCCAATTAGGGACCCATGTAACTTTCGGGAGTTACTGGACATACGCTACTTTGTAGATCTGCACCCCTATTAAAGTGATGAAATAATATTTTTGCCGAATTCAACAGGAATTGGTTTGTAATTCCCCACAATTGGACTTTTTCACCCCTCTCCTCCACCCATTCAGAAAATGACAAGATTGTATGATCAACTTGACACATAAAGTTCCGTCTGAAGGCCTTTGAGTTTTCTATGTATCGTACCAGTCCGTAAAACTGACCATACTGAAGAACATTCACCGGAATATAATCAAGAGGGATAACTCTGGAAGCAATCTTGCAGAATCACTACTTTAGCCACTGCACACTATTCAAGGATATTCAAACTAGGCTTATATGTTATCAATTCAATTCCGAAACGCAAAACGACCAGTTTTGTCATTGGTTTAACCATATTCTTCAGCCAAGTCAACTACATCAAAAAGCGCTGGTACTTTGCGATGCATTCAACTTGGCTAGCGAAGATGTAGCTTAACATGTACACATGCACCCACTCTCAGTAAACCCAGACATCATATGATCACGGAACATTATTCCCTGATTTGCCATCTTGGTTCACCTAGATCGGTACACACCTATTCACATTACCTGGTATAAAAAAACAACAACAAAACAAACAATTATTTAAAAACCTTTATACGGATCCCCATTGTTACGGTGAATCCTTGGCACAGAGACTTTAAAAAAGTTGAGTGATGAATTAATCCCGGGGAGTTCCCGATATCCACTGAAGTTTGAATCTGAATAAACCCCAAAAATTAATGAAGAAATTGCTTTGTTAGTTTTAATTCGATCAAGCTGATGTTAAAAAACATTTATTTAACTTCAGCGATCTAGGCCTATGCGAAACTGCAGTAAACTAATGGACTGTTCAAGTATGGTATGTTTGACCTCAAAGTAGCTCTTCATTGAATGTCAGATTTGACGACTAGGTATTTTTGATTCAGAACTTCCGTATGTTAGGCCTACAGATTATAAAATAAAATTTTAAAAATTACTTTGATAATTACTATTGTGGGGTGAATCTTTGGCGTGTCAGTTTGATTTATATTGTATATTCAATATTTTATATTGTCGCGTCCAACTGCACGTCAATAATTTGCGAAAACACCTGGTCGAGCCCCCGAAACTGGCCTCACGAGTACTCCGCTGAGTTGTCCGTCCTTGATTCTTGAGCAGCTTCAGCAGCAAAAATCGGAAACCTTCAGTAGATTTCGAAAGTAACACCTTTTTAAACTACCGGTAGCTGGTTTCCGATATCGCTGCAGCAGGTGTTAATCGTGTTTAAGGGGTCAAAGGTCATATTTATCATTCATGAGGTTCTCACGGCATTTGCGGAGAGCGTGTTGTATTTGACGCGGAGAAGGAAACACCGATCAATACAAAACTCTGGTAAGTGGTTGGGAAAGACGATGTCGACAAAACCAGACGAAAGTACACGACAAAGATTGAATATCACTGTCGGATTTATGGATTTTTCTGCCGCAGTTTTGTCTAAAAATTCTGTATGCGGCAGTCGGCATGGCGGGAATTTTGTGATTTGCCGTCACTGACAGAAAATATTTGACATGAAAGATGCAGATTTTCTTCTGCGAAATGCCGACTCTATTTAGTCGTGGGTTAATCTTGAATACATAATTTATTGACTATTACAGTGCAAATAGCAGCGATTAACAGGGCAAAAATGCGGTGATACAGTCTTACAGACGTACGGTAAAACGAAAACAGCTGTTCCGTCCTCCAGATTTATTTTTGTGGAGATCATTTGAGAATATTGAAGATGCCAAAACGGAAGTCTCCGGGAAGTGATGACATGGATGGAGATGAAACCATTCCTTTACCCATACAGACTTTCTTCTGGAGGCAAACGAGGTGAGAGCTATTAGAAATTGTCAGTTCGCATCATGAACGATGTGACGCCGAAATATTTATAATTTTACATGATGAATTAACCTAGAAGCCTTAGGCTAAGGCTCTCGCAGACTGTTTTTTTATTGCAGTAAAATAAAACCCGATATAGCATATGCCTACATGTAGGTAGACCCGAGGCCAAATACAGGTTTCAAATTTGGGGTACCGACAGCACCTTCAAATTTGGGATAAAATAATGAAAATATATTATTATTATTGAAAACAGAGTTGGCCTAAATATGCACAAAATTACAAAGAAACCCTTAAAATAAGAAAGGTGCAGATTGTAAAAGAATGTAGATTTAATGTGTTAAAACAAATATCTGTAATTTTTACGGTTTTTTTTGGTCATTTTCTGGAATTTGGGAATGAATTTGGTCCTGTATAGGCCTTGATGTGAATGCGGACTTCGCATATCTTTAAATGTGTTAATCAACTTAATATAGGCATACATGCCCTGTATGTCCAAGATCGCAAGTTGTCACGTCAAATTTACGATAAAAGAAAAATGTAAACAGAAAAAAAGGTTTGTGAAGTCAAGGATTAACAATCAAATATTTATTTACAATGCTAAAATCATATACAAATTAAGTAAGGTCAATACAACAAATAAATGTGAAATATAGTCTTACTGTTCAATCACCCTACTGAATCGACATGTATGATTGTAGGTGAATGCACCAGTCCATTTGTCATGTGACCATGAACTGTAGATTGGATCACTTCACATTGAAGCCGGATAACGGACGTCAGTTCGGACTGACCGTATTTTGACCTACCATGGACTGTCGATCGATCCGATGATGATACCATGGACTGTCGTAATATCAGACAGACAGAGAATAAACTATTAATGGTTCATATTCCTCTTAAACACACACAGGTGAAAGGAATCGAGAGATGAATGAGTCAGTGATACATGAGGCAGGTAGTAAGTTCCCACGTGTTCATTTTGTGCTCATTTCCTCACACTATAATTTGATGCTAATACCTACCATGGACTGTCCACCAAAACCTAAAAACACCTCTCGCCGCAAAAATGTTTAAAATTTTTGTTAACTTCAAATAGTAATAACCCTACATTTGGTGACAATATAGTACGATATCTCTCCATCAAAAAATGACTGGACACCAGTAACCATACCTGTCATCGATATGCTGAAAATCGTTCATTTTCGGCTGTGGTCACTGTCGTCTGGTCAGACACACGCCCACGCTTGATAACGAAAGCACCGAAAAACCTACCATTGACTGTGATTTGACACGTGATTGCGGTGTTTTCCTACAATCATACTTGTCGATTCAGTAGGGTGTCAATGCCATACCGGTGTATACTTCACAGTCTGTGTTGATGTGCACAAATCTCTTCACAGTCCGTGCCGACGTGCACAAATCACTTTTCTGTATTTTGGTAGTCCAACACTGCTCGGTTGTTTAGAGTCCCAGGAAATGTCCAATTTCCGACAGTTCAATCACGTAGATTACACAGCAGCCAAAAGTCAATTCACAGGAGTATACAATCCAGCAGTCCGCAGCAAAGGTAACACAGTATAACGCACCCACATAAAGCCAGTTTGAATTCCCTCTCGAATAACTGAGTGTTACACTATCAATACTTTATGCGGCATTCCAATACATTCTAACGAATCAAGAAGCCTCTCGAACATGCATTACATCATCATCTGGCCTAAATACAATTTATAATAATCTTCTAGAAAGATCGAAGTGATTAATCCACGTAAACAAGCTTGCGTCATATATTCTAGAAGCATCCTGTCTAATAATAGACTACAATACCATGACACGAGAATCACAAATGATGTAAATTTACCATACACAGAAAGCAAGACATTGACATCGTCATTCCTTTAGATTGCTGTGGATAACTAAAGCCTTCAAATTTTGTAAAATCATCGCTGTGGTCAAAGAAGATAGTATAAGGTTTTGTATGATCCTAAACTGAGTGTGTTATCATTATAAATATATTTGGGGGCATGACTACCACTACCAACTCCATGCATTGCAAGATGGAGAATGAGCCATTCACTGTATAACTGTTTGTTGAGGTTTTCTTCCTATACTCCACGCATGTTTCTTTTCCTAAAATTTCCTCACATTGAGCCTTTTGTCTCATTGTTCTCTTTTCAGTCCATTTATTCGTCCAAAGCTGGGAAGACTTTGTGATGCCTCGTGTGTGGTAAGTTTGCCGATATAGTCCAAACTCTTCAATGTGCATGAGTACGGTATGTCATTTTGAGCTGAGTCGCCAGACCAAGTTAACATTGGAGCGAAGACGCAGATCTGTATACATGTATTGTACAAGTCAAGAAATGTTGAATGAGTACGATCTGATCAATATATGATTTCATGTACATGTACACATGCAGCCCTCGCAATTCAGAAATTTGCCTCGGCAGAAAATGCTGTAAAACTACATTATCCCCCATTCAGCCCCATGTTAAAAATGCATGGCCGAGGCAAACTCCATTTGCTTCAGCTTTTTGCGTCGGCAATGCTGAATGCCGATGCCAGTTGCGAGGGCTGCACATGTACCTACATAGAGCGTGACAGTATGATTACAGTATGCATGTAAGTACTGTTCACAGATAAGAAAACAGAGGCAATTGCCATGAACCTCGCCACAGAAGGAGTATGCCCTCTGACATTGACAAAGTTGCTTCCCTTGCTTAACTGTGAATGTCGACATTAGACCGAAAAAAAAGAGTTCAATTTTCGGTATGGTAACCCAAAAAATCAAACATCTTTGAAAAACTTTGTTGCCATCTTACCCTCTGTATAATTTGTTTTTATGATAAACTGATGAACTGGCATCTCATTGCTAGAAGTAAATTACTAAAACAGGATTTGTTTTGCTATTTCATTACAACATGTATATCTTTAGATTTCCTTTGGTACATGCTTGTTACTAGGTTAACAATATTACAAGACTTAAGTGTTTACGTATAATGATAATAATAACAATAATAGTTTTATTTCGAGAGAGTTACACAATTGGCTGAAAACTGGTCTCCCTTTTAGTTTAAGCCCTCAAATAGTGAGTTACTGTATCATGTGAAGAAATTAAAACTTTAAAAGCACAGTATTATGAATTATAAACATGTAAATCTATATCTTTTCTAACCCACATTCTGCTTACACCTTTCTTTCACTCATGAATCGAGAGCTGGTAACAAAGATTGTGCATGGTAACCTACAGGTTACCCTCATATTTGAGCTGGTAACTTGACATGTTGTTGCATTCAAAATTATCATGTTGGTGGGGGCCTGAAGACAGGTTGTTGTTTTTCTAGAGGAGGTACATGTACATGTAACATGCTGGCAATCGGCATCGGAATGACAGGGTACCACATATTTTCAACCCTTTATCAGATTTAGGAGCGGTGCCAGTCTATCAGAGGGGTAGTAAATGTACTTAAGTCTACTTTGGGGAAGCTAAGGGAGCGTGTCAAAAGTTTTGACGCGAACGCGTTCATTTTTGAACAGGAGGTCGTTCATTTCCGCATGCGTCAGGCCGTTCATTTTACACAGCAGCGTCAGAAAATGAAGTCGAACATTCATTTTTGAACGTTCATTTTTTTAATGCACTCTGACGTTCATTTTCGCACGTTCGTTTTCGCATGTTCATTTTCTCACGTGCGCAAATGGCTGGCGTTTGACGCGAGCAGAAATGAACAACATACAGAAAGCTGCCATCCCGACACTAAAAAACGCGCCGGATCAAATCTGCCTTATTTGTCTATCAAATTAATTCAAATTACGAACATTTTAAGGAGCTTAATTCACCAACTTGTTCACCCGATTATTGTATCATTCTTTACGATATTTGGTCACATCAGACTTTTAATAAAACCAAATCAGTATGGTGATATTTCTCTGTCGAAGTCTAATATTATATAGTTCATCTCGTTTTCTTCCAAAAAATAATACACGCGCGTTAGTTCCTATATGTCGCTCGTTCTATAATTCCCGGTAAATAATTCCCCAGAATATGCACGAAAGATCCACTTTTATTATATTAAATACATTTATTGAATTTGCTGTAGATAAACGTCAAATCTTTGCCATAGTTGCTTTGAAAGAACGAAAGTACTTCTTCAGAGGAAGTGGGTTATATACCTACGAAAGCTAGTGCAAAATAAATACAGTTAAGGTGCTCCCTTTTCGAGTGTTCTGTTTTTGTTTTGTTTTGTTTTTTTCCGTTCTAATAAGAGTCGACACGATAGCCGTAATGTGAGCCCTTCAAAAAAGAATGTTCTTTTTCTGATGGTCATTTTTCTGACTGTCGAACATTCGTTTGCTGGAAGAAAAAGAACGAGTACCTGTTCATTTTCTGACGCATTCTTTTAGTTTGAACGTCAAAACTTTTGACACGCTCCTTAAGGTGGCAGAGTGGTTTAGAGCTCTTGCATACTGCTGGTGATTTGATGCCTAATTCTGAGTGGGAGGGTGGGGGCCCTCTGTCGAAGGCGCTTCGCTGGTGACCGCTAGCCTTACACCACTGCTCCGGCATGGGTTCGAGTCCAGCTGGTCCATGTGTGAAAGTTTGTCAGTTACATGCCCATGGGTCCCGGTGGTGGTTCTCTTGGGGTTCTCCAGCTTCCTCCACCAACCAAACTGACTGTCACCATATATATGAGTGAAACAACCAGGTGTGACATTAAGCCGAGTAATGTAGGCCTTATTTCGTTGACGTGCAGGTCGACAGCCTGTGTCATCGTCGTTGTTGTTGGGAGTGAAGACGTGAAGTGCTTGACCACTTCGCTCAAAAGCGTTTCATCAGAGAAATGGATGGTTAAATTCGGCACGATGTACATGCACCGACTGGTTGATGAGGAAACAACTGATTCATTAACTAACCATGATGGCTTTGGTATGCAACCATCAATACTGTCAGAGTTAAAACTTTCGCTGCTACGTGCTCGACACGAGGGAATCCCCACTAGAGATTCATGCTGGAACTGTGCCTCGTTTTGAAATTAGGGCTCCCCCAAGAATGTGAACCAAAATGGTGACTTTTAAGTCACCTCCGCGTTAGGACGGCAGTCAGCTCATGCATTTTCGTGGATTTGCTTACTTATTTTTTCACGGCCAATAATTACTGATAATTAAAATACATATGCAGCATTATTTATCTCCAAAATATTGATGCGGGTGGGTCATGCAAAACAACTGACAACGGCCTAAATGGTGGCAGTGCATGTGTGTACATGATGTGTAGATATGTGTCAATTAATGTGATTGGATTTGGCAGGCTGTTTAAAAAAAAAACATCGTTGGACAAAGTGATATTTTGTATCTATTCATTATTCTGCAAATTAGTACATTTGTGTGAAACCACATTTGTGAATGATCATTGATCAGTTGACAGCCAAATACAGACAAATGCTATTAATGTGCCCTTTGAGCTGGAACTACCTGCTGTATCAAACGGGCTAAAATAAGAACACTATCCATCAAGATGTTTTATACACCCAACAAGATTGATTTTTCACTATTTTTAGCTCAAACTGTGAATGCCTGCAAAAGATATGTGTTTAGTGGCAAATAAGTGGTAGAACTTAAAGCTATCTATAGATTTCTCTTTGATTTGCTCATTTGTGATACTGTTGTCTTCAGGCATGTCAGGTGATTAGTGTTAGACTGTCCAAATGTCTATTAAATTAACATGGAAGAGATGGAATAACAAGGAATCGGACTGTTCAAATTTGGCAAAATGTGATTTTGGTCCAGACAGTTTTTATATATTCAAAATAACTCCCTGTTCAGACATGTCAGAGGGTCCTCATCAAAATACAACAGTCAAAATGGACTGAGCCCTCCTGCAGACACTTTTACACAGCCTGTAGAATTTGTCTTTATACAAGTAAGTTATAAATGCCTTTAGCTAAGTAAGTAACATTTATGTTGAAAGCACATTTCTTAGGGATTCCAAATATATAAATGTGTTCACTGTAAAGCTGTAGGCTGTGAAGATATTCAAATTTAAAAACATTAATTTAAAAAAATGAGCCTTCTTTTTCCTACGAAGTAGGCTACAGATCGCAAATTGTCCGGTAATGAGTGAGTGAGTCAGTCCATCCCAATCCTTTCGTCGGCAAAATAAGGAGAACCGTTGACATTAGAACCTTGATTTTTGGCATGAACGTGCATTAGGGCATTGTTACCAGCAAGTTCTGAGTTGACCGAATTCTGAGTAAAGAACCTTGATTTTTGGCATGAACGTGCATTAGGGCATTGTTACCAGCAAGTTCTGAGTTGACCGAATTCTGAGTAAAATTTGATTTATAATTATTTTTTTTATTATTTATTGATGGCTCAGCGAGTACACTGTCATGCCCATCGGGAACCCTTGGCTGTATGTTTCACTGTATATATAACACAGTGGTGGGATATGCCATCCGTAATTGTTTTTATGAAATAGGAAATGCTAATTTTCCATCATTTGTTAATGCATTTATCTACACCGCTATGCCAGCCTCAATACACACAATTCAGTATATTGTTATAGATATATGTAAACTGTGGCCTTTAACGAGGTTACGTGTATCCTATTTCACATCCAAACATTTCATCACTGACCACATCAGGCTTCAAATTCAGGTCAAATTACCCACTGATGGTGAAATATCCTACATCAACCAATTAAGTCAGCCTGGTGCAATAACCCAGCAGAAGAAAGAAAGATGTGGTATCATCCTTCAGATTAGTCTGTGTGAGCGACAATGATAAAAGTTTACTGAGGGTGAAACAAAGCCATGACGGCATGTTTAAAGGGTCTTCTTTTGGTAGAATTTAACTAGATAAAGTAACTTTGATCATGATGTGAAAATATGATAACTTGAGTTTTTTTGTACCTCTTGAATATTGACTATATATCACACTTGGATATAATTTAAACAAAAAATTACATGTGTAAACAAAATATGTCTAAATTTTTCTTGTCATTTCAAATCTTGATCCATTTTGATTCCTTGATTAGGGATACAGAATCACTGCCACGGAGTGTGTTGGTGTGTCACAGCAATACAATTCCGATTCACACAACGAAGCTGAAGTGGTTTAACGTTTATCAATGAAGAAAATCACCGATCAACCGCCATAGAATATAATGTGAAACAAGAAAACCGGAATAGTACATTCATCAGATTGCCGATACCCAAAATGTGTTGTCTCATATATCTAGATAACAACGTGATGTAGAGACGCTATTTATTCGTCTTTGTACCGGTTATGCTCAGGAGAATGACATAGAATCATTATTATCTTGTGCAGAGAAGGTGTTGGTCTTGAGTTGAATTACCGTAAACTACATAAATGCTACCTTTCTACTATTAGTCCGGGAGCATGGACCTGAAATTATTTTTTCGTTCAACACCCACTACATCTAAGGTTTGACTAGACAAAGTGTTAGAATAGACCTTATAGAACAACACCAGGTAGTATGTACGATCAAATTGTGGTATCAGTTTTGTTCTGCAAGCCATTTTGTAGGCCAACTGGTGCGGCTGGACGACACATGAAAAGTTGGGGGTAGGGGTAACATAATTGCTTATAACTTTGCCACTAAGCAAACGATTTTAATGCTTTTGTTACCATTACATTCGTCTTAGAATGTAGTTGAATACCACAATAATATACCTGTGACCTGGTATGAGGTCACTACAGGTCAAAAGGTCAAACGATATATGGCAGAAAAGTTTACACACTTTAAGGATATATTGCGTGGGACTTTCTAGTTGAGCACTTACTATAACATGAGCTTGGTAATTTACTTAGTTATCAAAGAAAATAAAGGATGTGCAGTAAATAATAAATCTTCATGGTGAGCAATTAACCCATGGCAGTGAATGGAATATTAAACGTTACCAACAGCTGTCAGTCAGAGCTTAAAATGTCAAAGATCTCAGCCAGTATATATCTATATTATGCTCAGCAATTTTATCCTCAAAAATGTAATTATACATGAACAAAATTCACTGTCATCAACAAAGCACGGGTTAAAGAGGTCGTATGATAGAGCACTTATGCCATGTACAGTGGTTGTCTTCATGATTCGTCATCACTGTCAGAATTATCGAATTCATTGTCCAAATTACGCATCCTGGTGCCTGGTTTTGGCACTCTTCAGTTGCCATGCAAGCACTTGCTTCTGTGCATGCGTATGGCAAGCCGTTTTGGTATTTATTCATTTATTTTTGATATCGAAAATTCATTTTTTGATATCAAAAATACTATTTTGGATATCAAAAATTATTTTTTTGATATCAAAAATAAAAGTTTATTTTTTATATCAAAAATACTATTTTGGATATCAAAAATTCTTTTTTTGATATCAAAAATACTATTTTTGATATCAAAAAAACAATTTTTGATATCCAAAATAAACCGTTTATTTTTGATATCAAAAAAAGAATTTTTGATATCCAAAATAGTATTTTTGATATCCAAAATAGTATTTTTGATATAAAAAATAAACCGTTTATTTTTGATATCAAAAATAGAGGACCACTTACACCAAACAGGGCCGTAGCCAGGAGTTACCGAGGGGTGGTTCGCCTTCACTCCAAAAGGGCACATCATGGGGTTCGCTGTATGGGAAAAGGGGTAAATAGGGGGTTCGCTTCAGTGTTTGAAAAGGGCATTTATATGAGAAAAGTATATAATATTTCCAAAGGGGGGGGGGTTCGCCCGAACCCAGAAACCCCCCCCCCCCCCCTTGGCTACGGGCCTGCCAAAACGGAAATAATGCGCTCTCCCTTACCAAGATTTATCTCCCATCTTTGGCTTCATCTCAAAAAGTGCTACCATACAAAATAACTCATAAAAATCATAATGCAAATTACACAAATTCTGTCGTTGGTTGTTCATATATTCAAGAGCTATCATTCAATCGAAATTTTCCCCTTGTTTATTGATTGATACAATTTCACTCCTCAGTCCCGACACCCGTCGTTTGGCGCCAAAAAAAATGGAGAATGGCTGATTCGGGTAACCCAACTCAGGCTAACGCTGTTGTTAGAAATGTTGTACAAAATGCATTGTCAGCTGTACAGGAGGCGAGAGAATTAACAATTATCCGATTAAATACCAAAACGGCGCACATTTATTTTTGATATCAAAATTCTTTTTTTGATATCAAGAATAAAGGAATAAATACCAAAACGGCTTGCCATATGGCAAGCCGTTTTGGTATTTATTCATTTATTTTTGATATCAAAAAAAGAATTTTTGATATCCAAAATAGTATTTTTGATATCAACAATTATCCAATTAAATACCAAAACGGCGCACATTTATTTTTGATATCAAAAATAGAGGAATAAATACCAAAACGGCTTGCCATACATGCGAGCTCATTTGTCCTGCAGGAACAATCTCTTCGTCGGCAGGGCGATTTCGTACAGCTTCATAATGTTAGCTCGATCAGTCCATGGGGTGCTTGGTCCTTCTTCATGAGAACGGGTTGCAGAATACCATCCGAGACGCTCCAGCCATGGTCTTCCGGTGTAGGCAGATCTTGCCTGGCATTGAATGCCTTCCTCCAGATGATGGCTTGAAAGTTAGCCCGCTTCATATGCTGGAAGAGGCTGTCAGAGGTTTGAGGTAGCCCCACGTTCCTCTGTCCCTTCTGGCAGAGTAACCAGAGCCTGACGTGGTCTGTGTTACTGCCTGCCTTCTCGTTCCTTGTGTACAACCTGCACACGAAGGCTTCACATGCTGAGACAGTATCTTCGCTGAGTGTTGCATCTTTGCCCAACTGTGACACGCCGTTCTCACTCCCACATATTGTATTGAAGGCTTTCTTCTTACCAATGCAAAGCATTGAACTGTTGGAGTCGCACGCAGCCAATGCATGGAATGCGGCTAGAGCATCACATAGTTGTGGACCCAATTCAGCAGCCACCTTGTGTATGGGGATGTACCGTAGTTTATCCTTAACCCCAGTGCGGAACCACAGTTCGTGACAGCTAAGACTGATGAAGTGTGCAGTACACAGTCCGTGACAGGAGAGTGAATCACAAGTCTTTTGTGATCATGTGCTGCATGTTTTGCATGCAACAGTATTCTCGTGTCTGCTTCCTAGTGGTCTGATATTAGTGGTACTAAATCCTCACACTGTCCTTTGATCAGTAGGACCGCCATCTTGCCATCCCTGAAGCCACCGCCAAGAACAATTTATTGACCCATTTGCACATCCTTTTGAACCAACTGACACCAACTCTCTGCCATCAAAGCACAGACATTCGTCTTGTTGTTTGGATTGGCGATGTATTTCAGCCACTACTTATGAATTGGCGTCACGGGACCATTGATTTTTATCTCTCAGGCAGTGGATGCTCCCCGTTTTGCTCGCTCTTCAGCGTTGATTGATTTGGGCATGTACTGGTCAAAAATCATATCAACCTCCATTCCGACCCAATGACGCTGTGATATGGTCATAATGTTTGGCTGCCAGCTCACCAAAGATTGACACCCGACCAGCATTCAGCATCTGCACCGAATCCATAACATCAATCACAAGTGCTGTTGACATGCCTTGGGTCCGGGGTGGAAGTCTCCCCTGCACCTCCAACTTCTTCTAGATCTCTGAGAGAAGAGATGTTTTGCCACATTCCTGATACTACCATCTGTATGCGCAAGGTAGTAGGGCACTGTAGAGAGTTCGTAGCTGAGGACCTCTTTCAGGTTTATATCTCTGGACCTTGCAGATATCACCAGACAGCAAAATAAGGCATGCCAACGGCACATGTGATTGATGTCATGGCTTCGGAGCTGATGCTGAAGGCTGGTGGTGTGTCAACCTTTGGTGAGCTGGCAGCCAAAAATTATGATCTTATCACGGCGCCATTAGGTCAGAATGGATGCATGCGGATTGATGTGATCTTTCACCCGTACATGCCCAAGTCAATTAAGGCTGATGAGCAAAGGGGAACATGCACTGCCTTGGAGATAAAAATCAATGGTCCCGCGACACCAGTTCCTAAGCAGTGACTGAAATATATCGCCAATCGAAAAAAACAAGATGAATCTCTGTGTTTTTATGGCAGAGAGTTGGTGTCAGATAGCTCAAAAGGATCTGCAAATGGGTCAACAAATTGTTCTTGGTGGTGACTTCAGGGATGGCAAGAGGGCGGTCCTACTGATCAAAGGACAGTGTGAGGATTTAGTACCACTGATATCAGACCACTAGGAAGCAGACACGAGAATACTGTTGCATGCAAAACATGCAGCACATGATCACAAAAGACTTGTGATTCACTCTTCTGACACGGACGTAGCTGTACTAAACTACGGTACATCCCCATACACAAGGTGTTTGCTGAATTGGGTTCACAACTATGTGATGCTCTACCCGCATTCCATGCATTGACTGGGTGCGACCTCAACAGATCAATGCTTGGAACTGGTAAGAAGAAAGCCTTCAATACAGTATGTGGGAGTGAGATGCATCAGAACGGCATGTCACAGTTGGGCAATGCAACACTCAGCGAAGATACTGTCTCAGCATGTGACGCATGCTTCTGCCAGAAGGGACAGGTGCTACCTCCAACCTCTGACAGCCTTTTCCAGCATATAAAGCGGGTAACTTTCAAGCCATCATCTGGAGGAAGGCAATGAATGCCAGGCAAGATCTGTTTACACAGGAAGACCATGGCTGGAGCGTCTCGGATGGTATTCTGCAACCCGTTGTCATGACGATGGACCAAGAACCTCATGGACTGATCGAGCTAACATTATGTCGCCGTAAGAAATCCCTCTGTCGAAGAAGAGATTGTTCCATGTGCATGCGTTTGCAGGCATGTGCTTGCATGGCAACTGAGGAGTGCCAAAACCCAGGCACCAGGATGCGTAATTTGGACAATGAATTCGATGATTCTGACAGCGATGACTAATCATGAGAACAACCACTGTACATGGCATAAGTGCTATATCAGACGATCTCTTTAACTTTGCTGATGACAGTGACTTTTGTTGGTGTATAATTGCATTTTTTTGAGGATAAGATTGCTGAGCGTAATACAAATATACTGGCTGAGATCATTGACATTTTATGTTCTGACTGACAGCTGTTAGTAACGTTTAATATTCCATTCACTGTCATGGGTTAATTGCTCACCATGAAGATTTATTATTTACTGAACATCCTTTATTTTCATTGATAACTAAGCAAATTACCAAGCTCATATTATAGTACCTGCTCAACTTGAAAGTCATACGCAATATATCCTTGCCTAAAGTATGTCAAATTTCCTGCCATATATCCTTTGACCTTTTGACCTGTAGTGAGCATACCAGGTCACAGCTATATTATTGTTATGTGTTGCTCAACTTCATTCTAAGACGAATGTAATGGTAACAAAAGCATCAAAATCGTTTGATTAGTGGCAAAGTTATAAGCAATTGTGTTACCCCTACCCCCAAATTTTCAAGTGTCGTCCAGCCGCACCAGTTGGCCTACAAAATGGCTTGTAGGAAAAAACTGATACCACAATTTGATCGTACATACTACCTGGGGCTGTTCTATAAGGTCTATTCTACCAACCTGTCAAGTCAAACCTTAGATGTAGTGAGTGTTGAACCAATTCCATTTTTAGGGGTCCTATGGGAATTGGCTCCTGGACTATATAGTACTATATATAAAAACTTGTTGTATTGTTGGGAAAATAATGTGATTCAAAAAGTTGTTTTGATCCTGGACAAGGGCACTGAAAACCATTAAAGAGATGTAAATGTATTTTCACACGTAAAGCTTGAAATCTACTGAACCTTTATTATTCAATCTGTTTCCTTCAGTTAAAAAATTGTAAAATTAAATCGGCGATCGTTATTTAATTTTGGAATGAAGGCGCATTAGAAGACTGTTACCAACAAGTTCTGAGCTGACCTACTTTTGATGAAAATTCCTGGTGATTTTTGATGAAAATCACTGGCGATTCTGACTTGGGCGGTGCCCATCTTAATATAGGCAGGATTTCAACTGGGGGTGGGGATTTCCAAGAGTTCAGTTCGCGTTCGAGTCCTAATGCCTACTGTACTTCGTAGGTCCTGTGACGTTAGTCACACTGCTCATGTTTAAATGGCTATTTTCAAAAAAAGTACTCGGCTTGTAACTCGCATCATCATTTCCTGTAGAAGACAAATCCAACAGGAAATCTTTGTCTCAGTTTTGATCTAGTTCTTATTTTATTGACATTAATGCAACTTCAAAGTTCAAAACTGTGTTGTTGCTCAATTTTGTAAAGAATATTCCGTTAAATGTCAGACAATAGAATGAGAACTAGACCAAAATTGATAAAACTGAGACATGGATCAATTGAATTGTCTATAGTAAGAATAGGCCTCAGCCCTTCAGAGAGCTTTTTGTAAGAGGCAACTGGGGCAACCGTGTGGTTTCCGGGCGGGAAAAGGAATAGTAACCAAACATCGTGATATGACTGAAATAGTGTTAAAAGCGTTAAATCATATTCAATCACTCGCTCACTCACTCCTTGTCTTCTACAGCAAATGATGATGTAAGTTACAATAAGTTGAATACTTTTTAGACAATAGCCAATTAAATTTTAAATTAATTTTTTTTTATCCAAATATCTTCACAACCAATGAGTTCACAGTGAACAAATTTATGAATTTAGAATCCTTAAGAAATGCACTTTCAACAAATATATACATTATCATAGCTAGATGTATGAGGCATACTTTTAGTTGCATAAAGACAAATTCTAGAGGGTGTGTAAAAGTGTGTGCAGGAGGGCTCAGTAAAGCAGTCCGGGTACCAACTTGCAAAGTGATAAAATTATAACGTCCACAACTGATTATATCTAAATCTTCACTGGTCACAAAATAATTATATTTCGACCAGTAAGCTTAGTGAAATCAATAACTAGTGTAAAGACCTGTGTTAATTCATTTAATACATCTCATTACTAGGTTAAACAATCTTCATGCCTTCAAGTGCTTGTGGTACATTCATAAAATTTACACAGACAGGAGATACATGTGTATCCTTGCATCTCACATTTTCAAATTCCCTTTAATTATGTATAATTTTCCTGGAAAGCCAAGACATTAAGGTCGATTAAGGAGGAATCACTTCAGGCCACACTTGTTTTTTAGGAGCCACGCTTGTTTTTGTTTACTGTACAAATTGACATAATTATACAACCTTAAAGTAAAGTTATCAAGTACTCTGTTGATGGAATGTCGATGTAACAGTTATGGCCAAATCCAATCTTCTGAGGGTAACCATGGTAACCTTGCCATTTTTGCAAGTAGAAGATCACGTTTTGTTACCTTTGCTCAATTTTGGTGGCATTTTCCTTCCACAAACATTTTGTGGTCAAATGGGCACTACAACTTCTCAGAGTTGTTACCACATACATACATGTATGTAGTGACTTGTTCAGGTCATAATTTACATAATTTATTAAGTTGGTCCCCTGTCTGTGAAGTGACATACATACACATATGTACACAATAATTTGAGAAATAATAATAATTTGTTTGAAGGCGCTATATTACATGTGCTTACCCCAAGATATGGTAATACCTCTGATAATTCAATCCCCCTATCAAAATTCAATCACCCCCAATTTTGGGGACAAAATTCAATCGGCTGTTCTATTAAATTTGATGCATCTGGATTGTTAAAAGTTTGTACATGTATGTACACCTGTCCCTCATTATAATGCTGAAGTTGGTGACGAAATATTGACGCACAATGTTCAGTGAGGTTTCATTGCAGCAGCATTCATATTGCACATATAATATTGGTGAACACAACCGTGGCAATGCTATTCTGAAACACGCTCTAAACCATGGTCCATGTTATAATGAGGGATAAGTGTAACATCACTTGATTCTTACTGACAGATGACATGCCGTCTTGTACTTCCAGACAATTACACAAGTTTTACTCTCTTTATTTCTCCAAGATCTTTTATCTCTCTATATATACGGTAATACACCTAATAATTCAATCACAGGAAGTTCACTTTACAACTCGGTTATTCATACACTGAGAAAAAGTAACATTCCCATTCTTCATTCAAACTGAAGAAAACCCATATGAGGACAAAATGTGACACTTTGTTGCTGGTGCCATCAGGAATATTTCCAGATATAAGCCATTTTTGTTGCACTTCCGGTGATCGAATCATTAGGGGAATTACCGTAGCTCCTTTTGACAGAGGCAATCTTGAGTAGGAAAAGGAACATTATGAATACAGGCTATGACATTATAAAGTCTAGGATTGAAGAACAGGATGTCTCCTTTCCACATTTTCCCACTTTTTCCTGACAACAGGGTGTCTCACTCCTATCTCTTCCATGTTAAATTTCCAGATTTTAGGGAGTCTCATTTCAAAATGGGGATTCTCGAAGACACCGAGACTCTTGGGTGTCTACATGTAAAAGCCTGCATAATACCATTCTCAACGGGGGTTCTTCCAGAAAAAAAACACACACACACACCACCAAAATAAAATTTGAAATACTGTGCTACACCAGTACTGTTTTTATGGATCTTTCAGACTGAAAGTGTAACTGTGGTACTTTTGTAAGTATATGTCATAATAAGATATTAACCATGGGAATAATAAAACGTAATAAAGTTTTCCTCAAACATTTTGCTCATACTCTGTCTCAGAGGATTCAAAAGTAGTTTCTACAATATATTTCTCTTCACATGATGATGGGACATCGCAGCAATGCTGAGAATGGAATTTGTTACAATGTAGCATGGTGACGTGGTAAATCGCTCCATAAATACGTCACAAGTTCCGACATGCTTGTGGTGCTGTTCACTACAATAGCAATAATAACATTGAAATTATTAAAATTAATAATAATAATAATAATAATAGCACCCTATTTCTTCTAATTTTTTTAACAGTATTTTCAGACTAAGAAGCAGAAAAATACATCATTATGTCAACTGAGGCTGAATTCTGTGGCATGGATATGTTATTGATCCAAACAACTGAAAAGAGACAGCTACACATGTAGTGAAATTCATAAAATGTTAACAGAATTTCTTTCTGCAGATGGCTGAAGTTAAGTTTTGCTGTCTGAATAATTAGAAGAAATAGGGTAGGCTTTATTTATACTCAATATACAAACTCTTAGGCAGAAGCCTTTCTGTCAAAGGGTTGAGATAAAATCATAGGACAAGAAGTAGGGTATAAAACTATAAATCCTATAATTTAGTAGATTATCTTGAATATGATGTAAACTTGCAAAAGTACCACATTTACACTTTAAACACAGCCAGTTGAAGTTACAGGGTCATTATTAAATTTGTTATTGATTCAATGGTCTTGTTATACATGTGTAATACATGCCCATGAATGAGGTTTGTTTTATTTCATGTTAGCACAATCACCCAATATAATGTGTATTTTTCAATTAATTCATACCTACGTACATTACAGTTGTATTTGGTTAACTGGCGAAAGTACATGTACCTCGGATATGTAACCCAATTTTACGTTTAACATTTGTAACACAAGTACGGAAAACGGAGTGGTTTTAGTTTGGATACATTTTTCTTTGGTTGCATCCCCAGCAAATTAATATGTCTAACAACTGTCATTCAATCTGGTGTTTTAAGTGTGATGTCTTGAATTGAGTACATGTATACAGGTATACACATGACTACATTTGTCCTTGTCGGCCTCTGTGTTTGTCGGTAGTCTGTAACACATGGTGGTCTATAATCCATGCAGCAGTAATTATGATCTACATGCTATTGAGCGTACTCTATTGTGGGATGAAGAATGGAGGGCTGACATTGATGCATGCAGTAGAGTTATTAAACAGAACTCTCCTGGGGAAAGATAATAGCCCTTAGTCCCATGTGATCACTGTCATTGCCATGAGGCATATCGGGTCATCCCCACACACACAACCGCATTCTCATGTGATCGGACCCTTTCCCCTTCATTGGCTGCCCTCTCTGACTTCACTAGGATTGCAAAATCTGTACTGATACATGTACCATGTTTTATTCTTAAAAAAAAAAAAAAAAATAATAATAATAAACAATTTCTTGCAATTGATGCTTGTACATTTAGAAATGTGAAATTGTAACATCTCAATGGCCATGAACACAGGTACATGTATGCAGGCAAGCAAGATGTGAGCTGAATGTCTTTTTGCACCGTTTTGAATTTAAATTAGGCACCTGTAGAAGCTAAATTTATCAGATTTAACATGAAAGAGATTTGACACAGACATCCTACTTCCATAAAAATATTTAAAAAATGGAATGTTTTCCAGCACTATGTACCTGTAAGGCCGCTGATAATTAATGGTTCGTTTCTCTTAACCAGCCCTCATATATATTTTGAGGGCAAATAATTAAAATGATCCATGAGTAAAAGTTGCTGATTTTCTTCATATTTGTATACAATTAGTTTGCAAGTTAATAATTAATAATTGTTGCACTCACCATATATGTATTTTTACAATCAAGGTTACGAGAAACAAACAATTAACAGTGGCCTAATTGGTATGGGCTCTGATACCGATACCTTGATACTGGTATAAACAATACAATCATATCCAAAGGGTTACAATCAGGACTGGAGGGTACTGGTATAAAGATACCATATATATATATATATTTATGTAATGTGATATGATATGAGAGTGCCAGGTTTTTCAGTGAAATCAATGCAGTATATCATGTGAGGAGAGAAAAGCTGTGAGATTTTGATGTCAATGATCTAGAGCTATTCTGTCAATAATTCATGCTACATTTTGGTTTCTCGGTTTGCGGCTGAATGGCTAATGGAGATAGTAAATTTTCCGGCCTGGAGACCTGGCGGCAGATCGATGGCGACTAGCATCACTATCGCGGACCCGTGGGAGCGAGGAGCCCAGTCTAAATAACCATTTTATGTTAATAACTGTGCGACAAGCCTCACGTAATACAGCTGTTTCGGGAGTTTATGACTCCGGTATCGGTTTGCCCCCTGCAATTTTGTCACCTAACCTTTCAGTGCTGCAAGGACTGAACTGAATTAAAAGCCTGTTTCGTTCTTATAAAATATTTACGCAGTTCGTTTGAAACTGATTGATCGAGTTGATTGGCCATATCAGATTGATTACCAGATCTGACAGAAGCGGATGTATCCATGTACACACTGTATGATAGAGCTTAATGATGGTTGATTGCCCCCCGGGTACAAATTAGTTATATGCCAGGCTGGCTTTAAAAACACAGATATATCTATTGAAGTCTCACCAATTATTCTCATTTTCATGTTTAATGGCAAACTAGGCTTGGAACAGACCCAAATCTAGACAATTTTTTATCAACTCACCAGATTCTTTCTGGGAGAGCTGAATGTTACATGTTAAAGTGTACCTGGTACATGTATAGCCTAGTCTCGCCAACTCCTCTTATTTCAGATTATGCTGGTTTTCTCGATAGTCATCAGTATAAAAAATCTCTGGAATGGGTGAGGAGCTGAAGCATTTACTGATGGTAATTTGATGCAATATTGAATGACTTTGAGGGTCGTGAGTTTCAATTCTACAAGAAGACATTACAATATCCTAATATAATAATAAATCCTGTATGTAATACATTTTTTTAGCCTCTTGGACATGTTGGAGGAAATTGGAAATTTAAAATCATTTTTTAAGAAGATTGGACTATTTCTCTATTTCTAGCAAGCACGGCAGGTTAAGCCTTCCAATTTGCAAATTGGCACTACAAACAAAATACAGATAATGTTTTTTTCTTATTTTAATTAAGAACTACATATAATATCACAAGCAGTGCTCCCTTTCCCACTGTCCTATAAATGATGGTATATAAAGCAGCACTCCTTCCTTCCCCACCATCCACTCCTTCCTTCCCCACCATCCACTCCTTCCTTCCCCACCATCCACTCCTTCCTTCCCCACCATCCACTCCTTCCTTCCCCACCATCCCGTCAATGAGGATATGGTAATCCCTCTAATAATTCAATCACAGGAAGTGAACTTCCTCCCATAAAATTTGGGGGTGGTCAAATTTATTAGAACAGAATTTGACAAAATGGTTCAAAATCATGTGAATCATCATTACTTCATTATAATTATATCAATGAGCTTGGAAGGCGATCAAATTTATTAGAACCACCGATTGAATTTTGTCCCCAAAATTGAGGGTGATTGTATTTTGATAGGGGGATTGAATTATTAGAGGGATTACCATATGTATCATTCCATCATTAGCTGAACATGTGAGATTGAAAAGAATCAGATGAAGCACTGGCTTGCTATCCATGTTCCGTGCCGTCCTGCCAGCTGTTGGGTTTACAGCGCCTTGTTAGTGTTTGCACACGTCCTCCCTCTCTGTCATGTCTGTGTGACGATCAAGAAAAAACACCTGATATCGAGTAAAATTGATTCACCTATACAGGCATGCCGTTACCCCGTACACTACAATTTCTAATTTCAGTCCGACACCTGTATGTCAACTTGTATGACTAGGGTTTGTTTGCCTGTCCCTGAAGCATATAGGTAAACACTATAGGATCATGTCTCGTTGACTGTTCGTGGAATTCATTACGTTGTGATTAATTAATTTTGCAATTGACTTTTCACCCAGCTCCCATGTTGTGCCTTGAAAACAAATGATATGGTACTTGATCTGTTTTATATTACATAGACAGCCATGACATTGACAGGGCAAAATTTTACAGTTGTTTGTAATAATTTATTTCTGCACAGAAGTTTGAAAACAAATATCATTTGCAGAGTCAATCTCGTTTCAGGATTTTCAAGGGAGATATTATTTTGGGTAACATAAGAGTACATTGTAATTCAAGAAATTGTATTTTTTTCAATTAGCTTTAGCAAGAATTCTAAAGTGGAAGATTTCTTTGCTACCAACCTTGATACAGAGTGCTAGATTTGGACAGTCTGCTTACCCCATTTTCCAAAATATCACTTTCTGGAATGACACATACCAAAATATGATGAATGTTGTGCATTTCATGTTAATACAGCATGAGTGTAAAAGTGAGATCTGTAATGTTAGCAGGGATGTGGAAACAGCTTGTGTAGACCCACGGTCACTTTAATTATCATGAAAGTGAAAGTCTTCTGCCTATTTAATGAGATATGTATAATTTTCAATTACAATGTACCAGTACTGTAAATTCGGTATTGGTATTTAGATTTCAATGACCTGATAAGAATCAAAATGGTACACTGATATTAAGCAGGTTCAGAATTAATTGATGCTCCTACATGTATATTTCATATATTTTTGACAAACCTTTTATATTCTCCAATAATTCCTGTATTTGTGGTCAAATAGATCGATTTCATCATGAAAACATTTTTGTGGGAGGGGGTTTCCACCCCTGACCCACCCCTGTTGATTTTCTTATAGTTAGGCCTACTCTCCAAGACTCATTTCTTCCTATAAATTCCTGAAATTCAAGAAAAATATGTGTATGGTACATGTATGTATTTCTCCTATATTTTCATGAAAAACCTCCTATATTTATTTCTGTATTTTGCTGTGTAGCCACCATGTTGAATACGCTTACGTGAGGATTCCTGTAAACCTGTACATATTGGATTTCAAACATCAAGTTCTTCAACTGTATACACTGAAATTTGTATCCTGTGTTAGCTAATTCAATATCAATATTATTATTGTGCTCCGAATAGAATCAGCTTAGTTGTATCGATTCTGAGATCGGATTACATCATCACTAATAGTGCTGACATTTTGTTCTGCACAGTGGCTTATTGTGATACCATTTTCAGGTGCAAATTTTTGCTTTCTCAATAATGAGAGGTTATGACTGTTATCCCAGCTGTCACATACATACATACATACATACATCCTCTTCTGCCTTGTAGGCCAACAAGGCCTGTTGCAGATCGGTTGTTTACTGTGTTGCGTTTGCTGCAAACATGTCGTGCACTGGCTGTTGAACGTACCGATAGTCCTGCATGTGTTTGTCGAACCTGGCTTTAAAAGAATTTACAGATGGAGCAAAGACCACAGTTTCTGGCAATGTATTCCATAGGTTGCAAACTCGGTTGCTGAAGAAATTGTGTCGCACTGCTTTACAGGCTCGATTTTTCACTATTTTGAGACTGTGTCCTCTTGTTCTTGATGTGCTGTCCAAAACGAACATATTAGCTTCATCAGGCTTAACATATTGCTCTCTAATTGAGAGGGTTGGGTTTGGGCTTGTGACATGTGTGAGGGGACAGGGGGCTCTAAGACAGCATGTATCCATGCATCCATCCATGTTTTCAAACTGGGGAAGAGATCTGGAGTGCATAAAGTTGATTCAGTTTTGAAGGGTGCCTCAGTAACCCTCCTTCTCCTCCTTTTACAAAATGAATTGTTGGCTTTGAGTTTCTCCTACATGTATGTACATGTAAACACACATGTACCTACAGTACCAAGTTCTTATGTCTGGTATATTCTACAGTACCTTTCTTATGTCTGGTATATTCTATGAAACTGAATAAAGATGAATAATATGGTAACCCCTCTAATAATTCAATCACAGGAAGTGAAATTTCCTCACCATAAGATCAGGGGGTGATCAGATTTATTAGAACCAGAAGTTGACAAAATGGTCCAGAATCATGCAGATAATCCATTATTTATTTTTTATTTCAATGATTTTAGAGAGTGATTAAATTTATTAGAACAACTGATTGAATTTTGTCCTCAAAATGGGGGGTGATTGAATTTTCAAAAGGATTACATGTACCATAAGATGGTGTGAACAGTGTGCGCAGGGGTGGGTCCAATCTCGGTAAACTGAGATATAATATCACGGAATACTATATCTGAATTCATGCAGCCCTATATAAATCCTGCGCGAATTTGAAACTACTATTTACAGTACTGCCAATCAGGTGGATAGCTTGTTGAAACAATTTCAAAATCACGCCCAAAGTAATTACACACGGTAGCATGTGGTTTAATATATAAGTATCCAAATATGGCATCATTTCCAGACAGTGTGCGTGGAAAACCGTAAAGATCAAAGAGTTTGCTCCCGCCGAAATGTCTGGCTTTGTTAGGGGTAGAAAATTTCAAAAGATTGTGCCGTGCGAAGATGTTAATCTCTGTGAAGTAAACGTCATTCATTGTCAGAGAGAAAAGGTAGAAATGGTCGTGATTGGCTTATCGACATGGGATCTCGTAGAATATCGGTGAACATTTCGCACAAATATTTCATAGCGTTACGTCTAGATGGTATTCCCCTGATTTACCATCTTGTTTTACCTAGATTAGGGTGGGTCCTGGTGTCCTGTATTTACCATCTTGGTTTACCTAGATTAGGGCTGGGTGGGTCCTGGTGTCCTGTATTTCCCATGTTGGGCAACCTTCAACATGTACATGCTCCTATATTTGCTTACATGTATAAATTCCTCAATCCAATTAAAATTAAATCCTATCTGCTCACCCATTTGGATATATGTCGCTTGTAGGACCTAACCAGCTTGCAGTAACGCGTGTGTCAACCAATCCTGAGAACTCTTCATAGCGCTTTGAAGGGAATATAATGGTAGGGGCTTTTTGGTTGGCTCAACCGAATCAAACGCTATGCTGGTAGGGTATCTTCTGATCCCTGTTTGGTGCCATAATGAGGGGTAGAGAAATAGACTGATCCAAGGCGTAAACCTTGGGTTTAAGCGGAGACGATGCCCTATTCCCCCTCCACGACTGCAGGTTAGTAGTTGAAATGCGACTATTAAATATACATGACCTGAGTGCTCTGAACCCCAAATCCAATTGAAGTCAGTAGCGACACATACGATTAGAGAACATTGATAGGATATTGTAAGCTCCTATAATTCATATATATTTTTGGTCAAATGAATCGATTTTATCAGTCCTAAAAGGAGTTTCACTAACTATACATGTAGTGATGTACTACTCTTACATGTATATCTGGTATTTTATGAAACTGAGGAAGAATACAAGGTGATTAGAACATGGCAAATATTTAGAATTGAGTCGAGATTCGGATCGAGACTGGAGTTCTGACCTAACAACAACCATTCTGTATTGCATGATTTCGCCTGTTAAATTTCTTATCTCGGGAAACGTGATCATTTGATAATCGCTGAACACAAATGGCTATTTTGTACGATTGTAGTACCTGCAAGATGTTCTTACATATCAGCTATTTACCTGTACATGATGATAACTAATCACCCTAATTAGGCCAGGTGAGATACTGACATCAGGTGAGACAGGTATTGTTGAGGTGATTAGCTGTCAATCAGGAAGTGAAGATTACACGGATAAACTGTTCACGATTTATTGATTTGATGTGGCGCAGTCAGCATTACGAATGCACAGTGCATGTGAACTGTTCATTCATGTACATGTATATAATAAATCACGTATTAGCAAATCGTAATATTTCATAATCATGCAGTGAAGGCTATATACAGGGTTTATACGGGTCCTGGATTTCCTTGATTTCTTTGAATTCTTACAAAATAAATTCCAGGACCTGGAAATCCTTGAATTCTGACAATATTTGTAAAGAGTCCTGAAAAAGTCCTTGAATTTTATTGTCCTCTCTACCTCCAAATTATCTGCCACAATTAATTACATGTACTAGAATTTCTTGCTAACAAACTGAATTTATTCTTCGATCTAGTCAGACTTGTATAAAACATGGTGATGGTTGAAATACAATGTACATATTCATTTCATTCTAATGTACATTGTTGAATTTGCTGATTGAAACATGGTAAAATGTGTTAAAAAATGTCAATGAAATATTCAGTTGTAGGTCCTGGAAAAGGGTTGTATGGACCTGGAAAAGTCCTTGAATTTTGTCTTTCACGAAGGATAGGAGCCATGCATATATGCTATATTTAAATGCTGTAGTGTGTGCATGTAGCAGCAAGGATTTGTGGCATTTGAGGTGCTGAATTTAGGGGGAAAGGGCTCTGATCTATAGGGCCGCGTGGATGATGCTGTCATTTGTAGATATTAGGTAATCAAATTGTAGTTGTACATGCAAACATGGTACATGTATCATAGTAACCTTCGCCTCCAAGGTTACGTATTTTTTTACCGAATCCCCTCCCCCTTCCCAAAATCTGTCAATTCTGGAATGGGTAATTTAATCTGAGTTTGTGGAATTACAATATACATGTACCATCGTATTTTGCACATGAACCATTATCAATTGAGCTATTTTTGTCTGATCTAAAATAATTTTCGGGAATTTTAAAAAGCAGTCTGGTTTAAAAATTGGAAAAGTATTCAGGTTGTAAAACATGTATCTTGCTCCCAGAGTTAAAATGGTAATGTACATGTACATGCGTGACCAATGCTTCTACATGTAATATTTTGAGTCTGTTGCATACCCAGTCCATTTTCACCACCATGATTTCACTAGGGCCCAGTTATTGACACATCCAGATCTTCCCTTTAGAACCATGATAACACATTTAGTTTGTTACCATGGCGATCCAAGCCTTGACTGGCCAGGTCTGTCTGAGATTCCAACAGGACTTTACAGTGGGGCCTCATTTAGAGAGAGGCAATCTGAAGAAAGCTGGCTCTAACAGCCTCTGATGTGCCAGACTGAAACAAGATAACTCAATTTCTCTCAGGGCCTTATCACAGCCTGCTGGGCTAATGTAGGATTATGGGGAATTTATGTAAGACTGCCTCTATTAAAACCTGTGCTTGTCTATCTCTAACAACAACTACCAGCATACATGTAGTTAGAGTAGACCTGCTGGGTTAGTACATCTCATAGACCGGCTGAGTGGATGGAAGCAATAAAATAGATTCGTGTTCAGCTGCATAAATGTACATGTACATGATGTAGTAACTTGCCATTCCTGATAACATTTCGGCTGGTAATACCTGTGGGAGTGGGGTGATAGGTGGGAGTGGGGTGATAGTTCAGCAGGTGGGGTGCGGTGTTATTTCAGCAGGTAGGATGGAGTGATATTTCAGCAGGTGGGCGTGGGGTGATCTTTCAGCAGGTGGGGGTGGAGTGATATTTCAGCAGGTGGGTATTGGCTGGGGTGGGATGGAGAGACATTTTTGCCGATGACATTGGGGTGAGTGAGCTGGCGGGGAGTGTGTTTGCACACGACATGCAACACATTAAGGTTAGAATTATTAATTTTACCCTTGAAATTGAATTTAAGACATTGAAATAAAAGAACAAACAAAATGTTCAAGTTTGGGCAATTTTATAAATTATAGACAAAATTATCATATTATCAAGCAGAAACTAACATTTATGAAAGACCAGAATTGTTTGGAATTATAACATTTTTGTATTAAACTTCAACTGGTGGATCTTTGTTTATTGCACGTCTTTCTTGGACATATTTGAATGGAACACACAAAATGAAAAAAAGTGGGATTGAAAAGAAAAAAAAAAAAAAGAAAAAAAACCCAGATAGACAGACAAATACCTGTGATATTAACCACCTCAAGTATATTTTGTTTAATATAATCCTTGGTTGTTGGTACCTTCCTATTTATAGGGGGCAATGTAAAATCTGATTCTATATTTTTGTTTATCACACAAGTAACCAAGTCCGCTGCTGTTTCGTTGTTCAGACAGAAAAGCTTTGTATACAATTAAAGCTATTCAAATTCATAAGTTACTTGTACCTTGTTACATGTAATTAGACTGTGAACATAATACATGTACATGTAGATAGAGAACACTGTTCATTTTGAATATATCAAGGTTGAAATCAGGGTCACATACATAACCTAATTTGTGTGTGACATCACTAATGCTCGTAAAAAGCTGATCTCCATCTGGAGCATTTTTCTGTATTCTTCATGGTCTTGGGAGGATTTAATTTTCTCTTGTTGGCTTTCTTAAAGTGATCATTTTTTTAGTAGTGCTTATTGTGACTATATTATGTATACATATACATGTATATGATGAGCACATATGTAGGGTTGTCAAATACAATCTTTAATCTTTATACATGTACTACCAATATGGCTTCCTGTCCAAAGATTATTTCCATCAAATTTTTAATGGGCTAGCTCACAGCCATGGTACTGTACAATCTCTGCTTGTTTCCGCTCTGCATAGAGCTGCTCACGGTCAATACTGCAGCCATCGCATAATACATTGACCAACATGTCCAAGGTTCCAAGATATGACTACATGAGACGTACATTCCTTCAGGGAAGCACATACATTGTATTGCTTGGAATAAACCCTATGTCTCTATGTAGGGGAGTTCTAAGATAGGGCGTGAAACAGCATTTCAAAATAGTGGCCAGATTTCAACAAAGATTGTTTAGTTTACACCAAAATTGGCCAATGTTTAACCATGAAGCTCCCAAAACAGTCCTAGAAGGTCTTTTGTTCTTTATTGCTGAGGTAAACCTGTGATTTTTTGACTAGTCAATTTGCCTCAGACATTGTGTGAAAACATAAAAAAATGACTTACGTTAAAACAATCCCCTTTCACACAAACACACAAACAACATGAGGTAGAGATAAAATGATGTTTCATGCAGTATTTGTTGAGATAACCATGGAGCCTATGTAGGCTCCATGAGATAACTGACCGCTACATGTTTGCAGCTGAAATCATGTTTCATGCCTTGTCCTCCCCTAGCTATGCCGTATTGGTGTTAGGTAAAGTCTGCTAATTTTTCTAAATTAGTCATCTTAACTTTGAAGCTCATCAAAAATCAGTAGTTGGCTCTGCATAATTTTCATTTTTGCAGTGTATGTAACAAACTGAAATTTATGAAATTACTACTCAGTGATTATTGATAATATATTATGCTTTAAATAGCTTTGTAGAATATCATATGAATTAAGAATATTGATCAACGATACAGATTTGATATTTTTGGAACATGATGATGTCTTGCTGGCATCATTGAAAACTGTTGACTGCTTCTCTCTTGCAGGAAACTAACCTATAGATGTTCTTTAACGGCCGGCGACTGAATTATGAATGACGGACCAGACGCTTGTAATTGTAGTTCCCATAATATAGAACTCCATATAACAGGGTTCGATTGCTTGGGTGACGTCATAATTTAATTGTATTGATGTTCAAGCAAACTAAGGTCACTGAGGTCATATCTATAGAGTTATAACAGGTGATCAGGGATTCAGGGGCTGTATCAATTCCATGTACATGTGTATCCAAATTGCCAAATGTTAAACTGCACCGTTTATGGAATGATTGACCTTTGCCTGAATGATCGCAATTATGACATCACCCTATGCAATTCAGCCCCAGGCCAGTACATGAAACACTGCACATTATTTTTGCCTCTGTTAAAAATAATTGAAACGTGTAAAGTTTTGCCAGTGCCTTAAAATAATATTTTGAACACTCAATTTTTATCAGTGATGAAAAAATGTGGTGCATAATTACAAATGAATTCTTGGACAAGAAACTTATTTATTGCATCTTGTGGCAAAAAAAACAGGTATGTTAAAGAAAAAAAACACTATTATAGAAAGTTGGACTAGCTCAACATGTACATGTATTAAAATTCATATTTCTTCATTCATCAGATCCAACTTTGACATCTTCAAAAATATAAGGAAAAAAAAATTAATTAAAAAAACACAAGTACATGTTGATAAATAAATTGTGAATTGCAAACATCTTTACATCTATGTAGATTCAAATTGTTTATATTTATTCTAGAATTTCCTTATATTTTTATCAAACGTATCTAATAATCCGAAACAAGGAAAGGTTGGTCAGTTGACAGTTATCAGTGTTGCTGGGAATGATTGCGGCTGTATATTAACCGACAGAATGATAATGTGAGAGCCTTCAGTTCTCCTCTAAATGACATTACTTACACAAGACTGGTTATAGATTTGATATCAGACAGAGTGGATATGGAATTAGACAGTGGTTAGTATAATTACTAAAGGGATTAACATCATTTATAGTCCAGTGAATATCATCATTGTTAAATTGTACATTGCTGTGTCATTAATACCATGTCGATTGGGAATACTGGTTCATGTATTTGTACAATGTTATAATGGTATAGATGTGCTGCAACTTTTACTCTGCATCAGATGAGAAAGTGCGGGGTATTGTAGTAAGTCTGTCTGTCTGTTCATATCCTCTTTTTTAGCCCTTTGTTGATAGTTCATAAGAAATCCACGAAGTCCATTTTTGATTATTTTGATCAAGGATTGGCAGCTACATGTACATGTATTTAATTCAAGACAGGATGTGGAAAATGTCCTGGTTCTATTATTTTTGTTTCGCAATAAACATCATGAGGTTTTTTTTAATTTAGTTTTTTTGACAAACCTTATCTTTTGGGGCATTGTTTCATGAAGTGAGAAATGAAATGAAACCATTCCGCGCATTATTTCACTATTATTCCTCAAGTAGAATAAAAATCCGGCATGATCAATTGTAATTTTCTTTCTGGATTTATTTGAGCTCCTTCAATGACAGTTGTTCTGAATGTAATATTTTCTATTAAAACTGGTTTTAAATGGAAATTGACTAAAATAAAATGTAGAAACAGTAGGAAATTGTACATGGCTAAAATGTGGATGAAAATACAAACATGGCAGTGTGACTAACGTCACTGGACCTACGAAATAGGGTTTGAGATAATTTAAGTGTGTACTCGAGAGATGACTTGGGGGCCCTGTGTGCTACCATGAGAGAATTTATATAGCGTCTCTAATTGACAGTGGGAACTATTAACTTTTCCAGATGTCACCGCTGGTGAGTTATTAGCGTAGCAACTATTATCGCCCTCAGTTTCTATTACCCTGGAGAATGATCAGCCCAGCAGTACAGCACAAAGTGTTGGGGGGAGAGTCCGAGAGAGCGGGGACCCCCCCCCCCTTCTCGGCATTATGCGATTTTTCTTAAATTAGCGTAGGGAATGATGCTCTGTCAGAGCAGTTGAGAAGTAAATGTTTGTAGTCCTAAATAAGACAGGAAACTGGATAAGAAACACAAATTTGAAGTGAGAAAGGTCAAGATCAGAGATTTGTTAGAATGCAAGATACAAGAATGCAATCAAATCAGGCATCACTAGAGAGCCATTCTCCATGGATATATTTATTTGGCATTCAACTTCAAGGTACCTCATCTGAAGAGAGTACATAATAATAATCAATGAACAATAAAGCACACACGAACAAAATAAACAAGTGGTTAAAGGTTACTGAATTTAAAACACAACGATGATTTTATTATCGATTTCTTCAGTAATAACATATAATAGGGTCATTGTTGTGTTTAAATTTAGTAATTTCTCTCATAAAATCCAGCCATTTTTTATTTCTTTTTGAGGTAGAACATTTTTTAACTAATGACTGAACTGAAGAAATGGTGCAATGTTGTATAGGCTGGATATATAAAACGTGCAGTATAACATGCCTTCAATCTCAACGAAATTCCAAGACCAGCAAATGAGTGAAAACGGATAGGCCTACTATCGGAATGTGTGTGGTATCGGAATGTCTGTCAACATTACACTGCAAGTTAGGCTAAAAATAACAACCTCCATTCTCCGATCAAATGATTTGCTTCCTTCATGCATCGTGGCATATACAGCTCGCCTGACGCGAGATTCTGGTATTTCGGTAGCCTTCCGCAATACCACCGGCTAACAGCGACCAGCATGATCACGAGGGTTCCCGAATATTTCCAACAATTTACGGCAGATGTTCGGGAAGCATGGCGTGGACTATGAGGGAAAACATGGCGGAGCTACCTTGAAACGTATAATGCCGACATATTTTGGCAAGTACCATTAAAGTTACTGATATTTTCGAGAGCTGGGCGCATCATTTTTTTTTTTGCTTTAGTGCTGGGCGGCCGAAGTTAGTCCCAGGCGCTTAAAAGTCACAGAGAAGAATACAGCCAAGGGTTCCCAATGGACATGACAGTGCACTCGCTGAGCTAACAATAAATAATGAAAAAAAAATAATTATAAATCAAATTTTCATCAGAATTCGATCAGCTCAGAACTTGCTGGTAACAATGCCCTAATGCACGTTCATGCCAAAAATCAAGGTTCTAATGTTAATGGTTCTCCTTATTTTGCCGACGAAAGGATTCGTATGGACTCACTGACTCATTACCGGACAATTTGCGATCTGTAGCCTACTTCGTAGGAAAAATGAAGTTCCTGCCTCATAATTTGAGGTTATCAGAAAGACAATTTTCTTGCCGGGCCCTTTATCAAGTGAATATAAGTTATTTTAAAGTTGAGAATATACAAGTGTCAAAGCTACATGTATTATCAGTTATAATAAGCGGGTGGTTGGGTGGGTTCAGGTTCCTGTTGCTTCAATGCATTTTGCTGAGAAGCGACAGGAATGTGATAATGTGATGTCTAGCACTGTAATATCACTTGTCTTTATTGCACCAAGTAAGCGTCCTGTCTGTGTCTTGTGCGCTGTCCTCCCTGTTTTATAGGGTGGATGGAGGGTGTCTGGTTCCATGCTGCTTCAAAGATTTCTTCTTTGAAGTAGCAGGAACACAACTGGGCTGGGTGGTGCTTTAGTTGGTTCATCGAGATATAGCTGAAATATTGTTGAAAGCGACATTAAATTCTATTCACTCACTCACCCAGTTAATTTAATAATAATTTCTGTTCACTTCATAACTGCTCTGACAACAGGATTGAAAGGTTGTCCATCAAATTGCATTTTATGCGGAGAAGCTATGAGTTTGTGATATTAAAGCTTAAGACATTGACTGCCGATGACGAATACAACTTCCGGTTACCAGTTGCCAAGCCATTTATGAGCCAGCTAAGAGTAACTTGTAGCGGTTTAACTCCTTTTATTGGCCATGTTGAGGGATTCCCCATGCTACAAGATAAATCGTAGTCTTCACCAACCACCAGTATTGTTTTTGTCACTTTATCAGCCATACCAGCATATCCATTTTACCGTACCATATAAAATGGCATTCCACGAGTATACATGTACTCGTGGTTGTGGAATCTGGTGCACCGACTGCTATGAGTACAATGTATATACATAGTCGGCAGTCAACATATTGAAGTCGTTTAACATATATACTGCTATCTGAATTTTAACAGTGCCCATTTTGTTTGTCTATTTGCAGTCGTTTGAGAGAGTGGTTGTCCAGAATATCCACCATGGCTTGTCCCCCAGTCTCTGTGAAGCCATTCAAAGTGTGTCCCGGTGGAAACTCGTCTCCGCTGCATTTCCCCACGTCATGCATGCCTGTGCTGCCCTCCTCAACAGCCGCAAACAGACAGACCCAGATGCCAAGTTTGGCGCGAGCGAGACCAAGCTGCTGTACACGCTGCATTGGACGATTCTGGATGCAGCGTCAGAGTGCGAAGATAATGAAACAGACCGATCCATCTTCATAAACAAGACTCCAGCGCAATACTATCTCCATTCCTTGAACGTTATCCAACTTTTCGTTTATTTGATGGCGCCTCTGATCCACACAATGAAAGAGGAGGACTTCCAGTCACTGAAACTGGAGAGTGGTCTCCGTCTCTGGCAGCCATTATGGGATTATCGTCAACCCGACATTCCGTGTTTCTCAACCCCGGTCAAACCGATGCGTAACGTCCTGAAAGCGCAGCGGAACCGGCTGAAATTCAACACCAACACAGCCAATATATACATCGGTAAAGGTTCTTCCACCGAGAACATCTTTCTAGGAGTCATGACGTCGAGCCGGAACAGCCTCAACGATCAAAACCCGGAATCGCCCCAAGCACCCTTAGCCAGAATGAGTGACATTTGTCCAGCTATGTCCATTTCCGACCATTCCGCTACCGCCATTGAAGTGGTTTGTGAGCTTTGTAATAGTGTTGTCTCTGTGAAATCTGG
This sequence comes from Hanleya hanleyi, assembly GCA_036873755.1. Taxonomy (NCBI): domain Eukaryota; kingdom Metazoa; phylum Mollusca; class Polyplacophora; order Lepidopleurida; family Hanleyidae; genus Hanleya; species Hanleya hanleyi. The sequence goes on along the minus strand of JAVTVY010035771.1, from coordinate 34,256 downwards.
TGAGATGCCCACATGCAAGTGTGGTCGTAAAGACAGTTTTACTTTCCCATTTGATTCCAAAAGCTCTGTCTACCAGCGCCTAACTCTCCCGGTCGATAAAGAGTATGTCAAACAGAGTATTGCCAGTGCCATGATCACAGTCCCATGTGGGCCAGCAGAAGTCTTACCAGATGTCTTCAGCGCTAGCTATTTCGACGTGGCCGTTTTGAGATGCCTGTTCTGCATGCACTGGGCAGAGGATGGTGTATTTTGGGCATTGCGATACATCCACCAGCGGTTGTTGGAAATCTGTGAAGAATCGCAGGGGCTGGAATATTGCGGCCGAGAACGCAGCAAATCCTTGCCGATTCCAGACATTCAGGTGTCCCAGTTTCAGCCTCCATCCTTGGTACCACCGGGGCTTACGAAGGATGCAAAGATCGATGAAGCTTTGGACGTGGCCCAATCTGTATTAACGCATTTCGATGAAAATGGCAATGGGAAACCTGAAAAGGCAGAATCCCCTCATTTCAGCCCAACCCACGCCCCCACAAGTCCAGAGTGTCGTAAAGAACCGCCATTCAAGAGAATCCGAGTGTCTGATCTAAAACAGTTCTTTGAGTCCGGTAATCAACTACCCAAACAGACAGAAGAACATGAACCTCAACTGCTGAAATCCACCTTGTCTGAGGGCAGTGGAACTCGCACTTACAACGTATCCTCAAAATCTTTAAAAGATGATTCGTCAAGTTCTTGCACTGGTTCAACCCTTGGCTTAGATGGTGACCTAGACATGCCCAGACCAAGTTCTGCCTTTGCCAAACTTCCCCAAGGGGATTCTGGGAAGGAATTAGCTGTTTTACCTGAGGACGATCTGTTTTCCCCTGATATAACGCGACGCAAGAGCATGCCATCACTAAGACAAGATGACAATGAATCGCTCGAGGAAAGCAGCCAACAGAGCAGTAGGACATCTTCGGGATCCCGCATGGACTCAGTGCCCATTAGTCTCAACCTCAAAACGGAACAGCTAACGATAAACCCGATTATTACGATAACTGAGGACAGTCCCGAACCTTCTCCATCAGGAAACTACCGTCTGTTAAAGAAGCAGGGAAGTGCAGGCTCTGAGCAGTCCATCTCGTCGAGTGGTCGGACTGCCAACATCACACGCAGTATGACTGACTCGAACATTGCGTACAACTCTGAGGAAGACATTTCGGAAGTGGCAGGCGCCGTCCACTATATCCAACCCAATGGCTACCTGAACTACACGGTCATTCTCAAGGCCGTCCACTTTGTGTCGGTCAACGAGAAAAGTCCAAGGGTCTGTGAGGTTCTACTGAACATTCTGAACTGTCTACTGGACTTGAATCTGATGGACTCGCCCAGAGAGAGTAAGAGAAAAGACAAAGAACAACAGAAGAACAACAAGGATAAGGGGAGTGGTGAGACAAAGACCACTGAAAACAAGAAAACTGAGACAGACTTGATCAGCATGTATGACTTATCGATGGACAGTATTCTCAGGTGAGCGAATTCGCAGCATACATGTACATGTACCTGAACCTCATACATGTATGTGAACCTGAACCTCATACATGTACAGTATGTGAACTTTGTACATGTACCTCATAAATGTATGTGAACCTCATACATGTGCATGTACCTGCACCTCATATATGTACATGTACCTGCACCTCATATATGTGCGTGAACCTCGTACATGTACAGGAACCTCATACATGTACATGTACCTGAACCTCATATATGTGCGTGAACCTCGTACATGTACAGGAACCTCATACATGTAGCTGAACCTGAACCTCATACATGTACATGAACCCAGGGCTTGTTTTTCCACGTAAAATTTCTCAATCTGTATAGAAATCATAGCACTGGATTCCTGTGTTGCGAGAATCCTTTTGGATTCCCGTGAATTCTGTCGAAAAACAAGGCCTGTGAACCTCATACATATACCTGAACCTCATACATCTACCTGAACCTCCCACTTGTACATGTGCCAAAACCTCAGGAAAATGCACCACATCCTTTATAAACTGTGCCGAAGTGCTGGAAATTAATTGCAGAATTCATAGGATAATGTTTTAGAAACATATTAAAATAGATCAATGATCTCCCCCTGCGGATAAATTGGTAAGAACGTTAAGAATGACAATTTGCTGAGGAAGGGCATAATGAAATGTTGATGAATGTATTGTTCTTTTTTCCAGAATTTACAAGGCACTGGGTTGTCCCCATGGGTGTGGAGACGGAGCTCGAGGGCTTCATGGAGATCATCTGAGACTCAAGGGACAGAACTGTCTCCACAGGCTACAGCGACTCAATCCCCATGGTTTTCGACAGTACTTACATGAGGCTGTTAACAAGCGCTCCATGTCAGAGATCATGGATTTCTTACATGCATTTCTGGGTTTCTGTGTGGATCCCTGCCATGCTGCAGCTGCATCAGCTGTCTCCCCCTCCCCACAAGGTTAGTCTGACCATCCTCTCAAGCTGTCTCCCCCTCCCCACAAGGTTAGTCTGACCATCCTCTCAAGCTGTCTCCCCCTCCCCACAAGGTTAGTCTGACCATCCTCTCAAGCTGTCTCCCCCTCCCCACAAGGTTAGTCTGACCATCCTCTCAAGCTGTCTCCCCCTCCCCACAAGGTTGGTCTGACCATCCTCTCATAATTAACCAGATCATCAAACCCACTCATCATCTTCCTCGCCAAAAGCTGGCACTGTTCTCAGCATATTTCATAAGCGAGGTGTTTCTCAAAGTGTATCTTGTAACACTTGTACCTATTACACATCGATAACTGTGCATATATCTGGGATGTTTTAGCATGTGAAATCTACTCGTGTCACATTGACAAGCGTAGATGCTCATTTAAGAGATTCTATTTTACAGGGTCAGTGAGGAATGGTAGGACTGAATGTTATCTGCTTTTGCACCGTCTGTCTCAGGTGACAGAATCGCCCCTCATTCGGTAGATCACATCAACTCATCCATTGATCTTGGCACATTACAAACTGACACTTTTCGGCAAAGGGGAAAGGTTGCCAATGGCAAAGTTTGCAATATTTTTCAATCTTCATTTATAAACAATTTAAGTATTGCAAAAGAATAGAAATAATGTTTTCGTAGGCGAGCTCAGGTTACATTTGAGTCATCATTAGTGTGGGAAAATTTATAAATTTTAGGGTGTGGGCTTTGCCCTCATCCTAAAATATAAACTTGAATCAGGCCCAGGGTGATATCATAAGTTTCTAAGGGAGACAATTCAAGGACTTACAGTTAAGGCCGTATTCTCTGTTGTATTAATCTCATCTATGCAATTGCTTTATTCCCTTTACAGTCCACAAGAAGTCCGTCTCTCAGGAAGGTCTGTCACGTAATGGTTTCCACAATAACTTTGGTCACAGTATCGGAGGGATGGGGTACCGTGGGGTGGAGGGGGTGCTCATTGCCAGCCTACTCAAACCCATAGTCTCCAAGTGTGTCACATGTTGGAAAGATATCAACCAGGAAAATATTGTGAGTATACCTTAATTTGCCTCCTACAATTAGTTCGAACAACTTTGCCAGTATTAGCAAAACAGACTTGGGAACATATATCTGTGAACCCCAGCCCAGTTTCTGGCAGCAATATGCAAATTAGGTTGATCCTGATCTCTAAAATGGGGGTTAAAAAGGTCGTTTTTGCTCAATAATCAGTTTACGTAATGAATTCAGCAAAATCCTCTTGGGGCCCACACAGACATACATGTATATATCCCCATCAAATGGTAGTAAAAGAAACATAATAAATTGTCATCTATCTAATTTGCAAAATAATAGTCCAAATATCTGTCATGCTATTGAAACAACATTGACTGGTACTTCAAATGGTATATTAATTTTAGAACATGGAACAATAGGTAGGTTAATGTGCCTGAAGTTTTGAAGCATTGGTTAAGAAGGAATCAAAAGTTACAAAACAAAAAATGATCGTTTTTACCTCCACTTTAGAGAGCGCGGTATCTCCCTAACCTCATATGAGAGTCATAAAGTCTTCTTTTTCCTATGCTATAATTTGGGGAAATATTTGTCCTTTCAGCAACTTTAAAAGTTGAAAATCACTGATGTGTGCCCAGAGTTTTATTGGGTCATTCTATAAATTATATAATTACATGTGTGACATTCAGGGACATATTCAGAGATTCTTTAGCCTGTGTAATGCAACTGATGGTGTGTGGAGAATGTTCACAAATCAACAGTGAAACTTTGATAGATCTAAACTTGTATAATCCTAAACTAACAAATACATTATTTTCTTTTTGACACAAGTGAATGCAAACTGCACTTTTGTCAAAGAGAAAATAATAATCAGATGTTTGCATTCACTTGTGTCATAAAATAAATAACATGTGGTGAACTTGGCGGACAGGGGTAAATACTCTTTCTGTGACAGTTAGAAAGTTCTGTATTGTCCATGACAACAATCTGGTAAAATGTAAATGTACTTGTGTACCATGAATGGAGAAGTTGAATATTTAAATTGTATACTTTAATATCAAGATGTCATTGAATCTTATATCTTTGTGTTTTTTTCTCTTTTGACTAGAGCCTGTTCTGTGACATCAGACAGTTCATGACATATGTGAAGGATATCCATGGGGGGACGTTCAGGCGGGTCGCTTTGAGTGGACTCCTCGATTCTTGTCTCAAGTTGAAGAAGAATGCTGCCCAGAATCCAGAGAAAGGTCCCAGACGAAGATACGAGAACTCGGCAAACTTCTACAAGTAGGTCCTCCAAACAAGGAACAGTCCGGATTAAAAAATAATCATGTTTATTTTACAACTCTAAGAAGCATGTATTGGATGATTGGAGGTAGTCATGTGGGAGAGGAGAGGGGGGGGGGGGGAAGTTTTGAAGTGCTGAATTAAATGACGAGTTTAGTAAGCCAACTCCGGCTACATGTATGTTCTTAAAGAAAGTCTTCATTTGAAGGATGTGGGAGAAAATGATAATAATTAACTTGATAATTATTGATTGTGTTTTTTCTGGCCGTGTTTTCTCTGAAGCATATCCCAGGGCTTCAGATTACCTTTATTTGGGCACACCCTCTACTTGACATGGCAGATTTTTTGCAGGCAGGGGAAAGTGCCCAAATGAGTGAAACTATGCCCTGAATTATAGCAAAATAGGTATGCTTTGACTCAAATATATGTATGACACTTAATCGATGAGGGACCTCCATGAACAGGGATTATCAATTCAAGAAAAGTATTAAAGAAAAAAATACATTTTTGGTCTCTAATTAGGGTGCATCCTAACTTTGTATCCAGGGTGTAACCTGAAGCCCTGATCCCTAATTAGGAAATGTACAGATAATGTTTTAGTAAGTTTAAAGGTTATACCAAATGACTCTATACTACTTTGCATTAAAACATACCCAGTAGTGTTCCAAACAACAAATTGGTATTTTTTTCTCGAATAATGTCGTCGAAGTGGGTTTTAGGACACGAATAGCACACATGTGGGGGAAAACGTATTGGAGCCGTGACCTCTGGTGCATGACGTCACAACCTGATTACGATTGCGCCCTAAACGTCATAGTCTATGACGTCGGGCGTTGTTACGAAAGATTCACCCAACTGTGGGAGTTCTAGCGTGATGTCGCTGACATTTTGACGTCACAACAGGCATTTGAGCGAGATCGTAATCAGGTTGTGACGTCACAGGTCAAGCGGTCACAGCTTTCGCCGTTTTGAAAGGGGCATGAAATTGTCGCACTTTACTGCTGCTATTTCCAACCTTGGGCAGTTTGAAAACATACAAAAATGTAAAACAAGTCTATATAATCACCTCTACAACAATTTATCACAAAAAAGTAGCAGATTTTGAGACCATTTTGTATAACCTTTAAAGTGCAGTTTCACAGATAATTAATGTTATTTTGTGAGATGCCATATCCCAATGGGGTTCCTGTGCATGAGAAGAAAAGGACCACAGTCCTCAGACACCTTGTGTGGTTCCCTTGTGTAAAATGAAATAGGACCCTACCCGTAGGGTTCTCAGGTGTGAAAAGGAATAGGACCCAACATCGTGATATGACTGAAATGTAGTACAAAGTGACGTTAAATCATATTCACTCACTCAATCTGCTATGATGGTCACTACATATGGCTGAAATATTACTGAATGTGATAATAACTTCAACTCACTGACTGTACATGTATGATATCTACTGTACATCCAATACACGTTTATCCATATTTAGGCGTAATGTTTCTGTGACGTCGGAGAGTGGTGATGAGAGAGATGGGCCTCGGTCTCCCAGTTACATCGAGAACTCGGGACACAAGTCACGACGATCAATCTTCAGGAAGAAAAGGAAGGTAAAGTGTGTGATTAGAGAAATGTATTTTTGGATAAATTCCTTTAATAATTCAGAAGAAATGATTCTCGAATTTCATGTCCGCGCAATATCTCGGTTAATATTTGATGGACAGGAGTGAAACTTGCATGAAATGTGGCCAGTGTCTCTTAGTTGTGCAGTGTAAAGTTTCTCCGCGTTTCGCTTATATTTTCAAGAGTTATAGCCCTTTGTTCCTGAAATCTCCGTGAATTGGGACTTGTCCAGGCTGGATCTTGGTTAATATTGTATGGACAATTATGAAATTTGCATGATATGTGGTCAGTGCCCTGTAGTTGTGCAGCGTGAAGTTTCTCCGCGTTACGGCCCCTTGATTTTGAAATCTTTGTGAATTGGGACTTGTCCGGGCTGGATCTCGGTTAATATTGTATGGACAAGTATGAAATTTGCATGATATGTGGTCAATGCTCCATAGTTGTGCAGCGTGAAGTTTCTCTGCATTGCAGTTATATTTTCAAGAGTTATGGTCCTTTGTTGGAATATGTATTATGTGAGGCATGGCGAAAAAAGTGCCTAAAACAGAATTTTTATAATTATTCAAATTAGGCCTCCACCGACCAATACAGAACAGAACGATTGATTTTTGAGACAGAAAGAATAAAGTGGTTGTCAGTCAGACTCTCTCGTACACATTTCCAAATATATGTTTTCAAAATCTGTATTAATATAAGCTCTGTCTGTACATAGGATGTACATACTTGTCATACTATTTCCTGTCATTTAACCATGGTCGCTCGTTTCAAATGTTCCATGTTTTACTTCCAGCCTTTGGGAATGCAGCTTGGAACGGCCAGTGATTCTGAGATTCTAGAAGAGGCCCTGCACAGTAAACTCAGCCCTCGGACCAGTATATCCACTAACAATAACGAGGATGATCCCCCGTCAGGGCCCAGTACCCCCAAACGGAGATTCAGCAAATTCCAACTTGGTGAGATTGCACTGAAAAAAAAAGTCCCAAATTTTCAGACACAACAAACGATGTTGAATGTTGAAACTTATCAAGAAACTCTACGATTCGCTGGATGTTCTTCCAATTTTATCTACCAGCCAATGGAAATACAGGATTTTGTTTTGAAAATTTGAATTGACCAATCAAAAGTTATAGAACTAGAAAATATCCCATGATGCACTGTTCCGTCTTTAAAACTCTTTTCTGGTACCCTGTTCGCGTGGTGTCAATTACTTTATGTTGTTACATTGTACATTTACTCAACACTGGTACACTATTCCTATCAGTAATATGCTATCATTGTTACTAGTTACCCTACATTGCATTATACCTAGTTGTTATGGTTACAATAAACCCAGCTGCTATGGTTACATTGAAAACCCATTGATATGATTATCCTGTTGCTATGGTTACTAACTTCCTGTTGCTATGTTTACTGTAGCCTGGAAGCGACAGACCAAGTCAGACCACGAGGATGAGGTCGCCAGTGACCCGCCGCCGGCCACAGCATTGGACAGACGAGAGAGTAAGAGTGAGGGACAGTTCCAGCGTAAACGTATGTCCTTCAAGGCTGCTGGCCATGCAACCTTGACATTTCTGAGTGCCAGAAAGCGGATTGAAGATGGCCTCAAGAACCTTGGCAAACGTATGAGTAAACGTGGCAGTACTGATGGTGAGTAGTCAACAATACTTTGGGTGTTCCAGGACTAAAATGACTTTAGGCTGAACATCAGACTATCACTCTTCAATTTCAGTTGGACTAAATGCATGATGCCTGTGTCACAATCAAATTTTATTAGTTCCGGCAGTTGTTTTAGGCACATCGATCAAAGATGACGAGTGACGCCTAACTGTGGCGAATGTGATTCAATTTCCGGGACTCCCCTTTACAGTGGGTGTAACTGAGGAAATTTAGGATGGTTCAGTCATTCAGTTTTAAGGAGAGTGATCACTCTTGCTCTTCGTCACTCTCCTAAATTTTCCTCCAGGAGAGCTTTTGATCACTCTCCTCAACATTGCCAATACAATGAATTGTGATACTGAAGAGAGTGACCAGTTTCGCAACTTTCGATCACTCGCACAAAACAGAATCTAGGAGAGTGATCAACAGCTCCCGCTGAGTTTGCGAACACAACAGACTAATTTTTTTTTCAGATTAAATGTTGACCTTGTTATCTTTCGAATGATTTTATTGAACTCTGCAGACCATTGTTTCTTCTTTAAGAATTTTTTTTCTAAATCAATTTTGAAGTCTATATCATATAAGAATTCTTTTTATAATATAAATAAAATTTATTTATAAAAACTTGTTTGGTGCAAAAGTTAATATTGGTATTTGCCTCCCACAGGATTCAACAGGCGAGGGTCATGTGATGTGGGAGGGACACTAGGGACAGAGGTGCTCATCGTGAAAGAGAAACGTCTTGTCGATCGTTACCTGATCAAGTCGGGCATGCTTAGATTCTCATTCCTACTCGAGTGTTGCCCACCAGGCTCCTTACCTGATCCACAACTCGTCGCTGCCATGTTGGATTTGGTACGCTTTCCAACATGTCTAAGACAATTCATGAAATAAATAATTTGTTTTTCTTTGAAATTTTTTCTATCAGATCTGTTTAGAAAATTATTTTTGGGAATTAGGAGCTGGGTTTGTGATCCTGGTGATTATGTCTGAGAGTAAATCTTACACTTACAATGAAAGTTTGACTTGCTGGAAATACTAAATCTGACGTATCTTCTTCTGCGAAATTAAGAAACATGTTAAATTACTGGTACACAAATTACAAAAAAAAGAAGAAATAAACACTGCAAACTTAGGTATAATGCATGCTTCACCTCATATATGATGGTTAAATCTACCAATATGTCTAATGTTCCATTTTTCAAAACTACTGGGCATACTGGGTGCATATTATTTCTCCAGCAAATCAATACAGATTTCAAATTAAGCCTCTGGAAATCCTTCAAATAATTCAATCACAGGAAGTAAAATTTCCCACCATAATTTCTGGGAGGGATCAAATTTATTTGAACAGGAGGTTGACTAAATTGTTCAAAATTATGCATATAATCCATTATTTCTTCATTATTTCAATGATTTTAGAAGGTGATCAATTTCATTAGAACCACCGATTAAAGTTTGTCCCAAAAATTGGGTGTGATTGAATTTTGATAGGGGGATTGAATTACTGGAGAGATTACTGTACCTTTAAAGTAGGAGGATCATCAATACCCAAATTATTAAGATCATCAGGCAGTGTCTTTAGTTGTATTTTTAATGCAGGTCTCAGCTTTCAGTTCATTTTTCATTTTTATGCATGAAGTGTACAATCACTTATGCCATACATCATCTTGTGTATACCCAAAGGTGCTGTTAATGCCCATGTCTCAATCTCTATATATTGTCTGACATGCCTACAGAGTGCTCATTAATTTTTCCCCAAATTCCTGGTTATATTGACTTAGTTACAATCTCTGTTTGTATAGGAAGCCCCTGTGGTGGCCCGAGGTGCTTTACTGTTAGAGTGTGCTAATTTCATTCACCGCTGTAATCGTGGCGACTGGCCCAGTTGGATGAAGCTGAATCTACCGAGCTATCGACCATCAGCAGCGGCGTTGCAAAATCGTGGACAACCATCTGCATGTCGAAGAAATCTGCTCATGCAGCGCTCAGCTGGACGCATGTTCTATGCCTGGGCTGAAGTGAGTTGTCTCCCATGGTGTGACCTTTTTTGCCTTCAGTAGTACATGGTTAATGCATAGAAGTAAAACTTTCAGATAATTGTCATCTATCAAATATCAGGATTGTGAGCATGTATTCATGTATACATGTATATAGTGTACATAGATCAGTTTTCTTTTGAAAATTTTTGATGAGTTTGGTACCACAGATTTTTTCTTTTTGGCATTGTTCCATTGTAGATGTGAAATGGAATTAAATATTTAGATAGGTGCTTATTGTCTTGAAAAGTTCATATTTTTCTCAAAATATGGAATTCTTCTGAATGGAATACCTGAATATTTGGAATTAAAAAAAAATTAGAAATTTCTTGCAACTATGTAATTTCTAAAAACTTGGAATCATTCATAGTCTGAAATTCTTTATAAAGTGAGACCTGTGTTTACCGACCATGCTTGGGACCAGATTATAGTGTCAGTTTGACAGGTTCTTGTTTATCAAGGTTCAGACTGCTTCGAATTAAAGTATTTGGTCCATGGATACTGTCAGTATTCACAGGTAGGTCGGTTTACTCAGGTGTTGGTATGCATAATCTTCACCAGGCCTCGAAAATTGGTTCATTGACGTAACCGAAAAATCGGTTACGGTAATTTTGTCTTACGTAACCTATTGTTCGGTTACGATGTTAATTTTTACGTAACCAATTGGTTTCGCAAAACGGTTACGTAATTATAACAGTGCGCAGTCAACCAGTACCGTACAACTCGACTCGGGAGTAATATAGGCTTGTGGACAGCACGTGGTCAGAGACTGAACAGACAAATGAGTTAACATACGGGAATGGGATTGCACATTCCACCATTCATGATTGGCTATTGTGACTCTGGCTGTATAATTCATTCAACATTTCCTTCTGATTCCATTAAAATCCCGATCGAAAAGTCTGAGAAGTTGAACACGCTGCCTGCAAATTTAGAGATGGCGGAAGGGACGAGTGTTAACCGCAAGCTTCGCGCTCTGAGATAATTCCTCCGCATGCCACCTCTGCTGCTAGCTCCGTGCAGAGCTTTCCACGGAGCAACAACCTTGGAGCGAGGAGGCTTGCGGGTAACCCTTACATTCCAACTCGTTGAAGTTTGATAATGCTGTTTCCTGGCCGCTATTGGTTTATTACGCCTGCCCTGAACCGAGGATAGACAAAACACTATGTGCAAGCTGGCAGACTCAGACACACGCCTGCCACGTGGTAGTCTACAAATTTGATGCAGACAGGGTCGAGTTTACGACTTGGTTTCGCTTTTAAAACATGCTGAAAGACACATGTCATGTGGTTAAAGTTTGCACAGTGGACAGACAGAGAAGAGGTTGGGACTTTTGTTACCAGAACATATGTTCAAGAAGTGCATTCACGTAACCGATTTTTCGTTCTGGCCATTTCTGATTTGCGTAACCGACACGCGAACGATCGTTTCGTTCGCGCCAAATTTCGAGGCCTGTTCACTATGATATGGGATTATTCATGAACAATGGCCTGTCTTCCTTCCTCTTGTTACCATGCACAGTTTTGAATTTGTTGTCTGTCCACAGGCCCTGGGTTATCAGCTGGAGTTTGCCCTAGGTAAGGAGCACACGGACAGGTATGCCGTAATTAACGATGTCAAGGATGATGTGAGGAAGAACCTGAGGTGTGAGGATGATGAAGAAGATTTCCTAGATGAAGGTAATCGATGAACCTTTACTACTATGTTGAAATTAATGGGATTATTGCAACATATCGAAATCATCCAACACTCTTGTGCATGAAATTTATAGCATCGCATATCACCAACTGCTGACCAGTAGAAGGGTGAAAAAAGAAATCCCCGAAAAATAAAAACAAAAAAAGTAATTTATTACACTCGCATGAAGTGTACACCCCACTCATTATCTTATTGCTGCTGGTGGTAACACAAATAGATAAGCCTGCATCCTGATGATGTTTTATCCCATTTCTATATCATGATGCAATGTACATCAATGACAGTTAAATGGCAGGTGGGGATCATAATACAATTAAATTACCTTGTCACCACCCTCGTGTAACATGACATCAATTTAAATGCGAGATACCTAGCTAGACTAACCCAGCCGTATGACCAAGCTTTAATTTGGTGTATCGGGTTACACATATAGAACTTTGCACCTTGTAGCACATGTACTGCCCCCCCCCCCCCCACACTTTTTGAGACCGCAATGCCTTAAGTCCTGTCTTAGATAGCACCAGTCCAGCATTTAACATGGCTGATATAGAGTCGAGCCCCCCCACTTTCAAATGTGCTCCGCGGCTTTTGGACAGTATCCAGTTTGTGTATATATGTAATGTTTTGATAAAATAATTAATTTTCCACAGCCACTGTGAACCGTACTGGATCTGACTGCCCGTATGCTTTGAAGATGGTCGCCTGCCTGGTCCTTCTAGAGGTCACGACCTTTCTACGAGAGACCTATCAGTTTTTACCTAAACTGAAGGGTGTAAAGAAAGAGCTCCAGGTTTGGGATAAACCGCCGACATCGCGTCGATGGAGTGCCGCCGTCAGTAGCTCTGGACACTCCGAAAAGAGTTCAGAGTCGAACATCGCAGAACTTCCACAATCATCAGGTTTGTAAAACTATATGGCAGATGGAATCTGGTCTTCATAGGAAGATTGTATTACTGTGAAGCTATATTTACTTTCAACATTGTCACATGAGATGACATATTTCTGTACAGTATTGAAAATTTCCTGATCGTTACATGTGTTTGTATCATAAAATTTCTTGCATTTTCAAGCACTTTCTTTTCAATCAGATATTTGTGTAATTAGAACTATGATAACTTGCTAGGCTGAGCTCATCATCTCTGTCTGTTTTGTCATTATTAGTGGGAAGTCCGGGAGACCGGAAGATCAGTTTTGCAGTATTCAGTCTCCAGGAGCGCTCTGATTCCTTACATAGTAGTACCACCTCCCTGGCAGATCCTGGTGATGACAAGAAAGGTGAATGAACCCGTAGAAATTATTTTCAATCTTTCATTTTGTACATAGCACAATGTTTGTTGATTGAAAATTGCTTAGATACACTTGGCAAGTTTACTGTGGTAATTAGAGCATTTCCACTAAAGTGGATACTCCTATGTTTTCATGAAAAACAGCTCCACCGGATATCTGCCGTAATAGTGATTTAAATGTAAATATCTCTGAAACCATTACAGAGGTCTGTTGCTTAGATCTGGGAAATTTGTCTGGTTGTGTTTTGGTGGCCGCAATGCATACAGTTAAGGAAAACTTCTTCCCCCCACACATCAAATTATGTACTAGACATGTATTCAGGGAAATCCTCTGATCGTGTTTCACACAAGTTTTCATTTATCTTACGTACAAAACGTTATAGCATATTTGAGTAGCTTTGGTTTGTTTGCGGGTCACTCTCTCTCAGGAGTCGGACTCCGACATTGTATGACAGATCTCTATAAACATATTTTGTCATTTTGAAAGGTAAAGGATCTTATACATTCTTCTGTCGTACTGAAAATTGACTATTTCACATCATTTGTTCACAATTGAATATTTTTTTCTTCTTTTGCAGCTGGACGTAAAATGACCCAGGGGAAACAAAAACTTCTGAAGCATTTCCGCCGTGGGTCTGGCCATAACTCAAGTTTCCGTCACAATCGAAGCTTCAAATTCAAACACCAAGAGGGAGGAAGTAGTAAGTAAAACTTTTGATGATTAGCAGGATAGAAACATAATGTCTTGCATATTTATTTCATCATGGCTGCCAGTTCCGAGCCATTGTGGGTCATTGTTTAATTTAAAAAAAAGAAAAAAAAGAAGAATTTTACTTATATCTTAATGCTTTCTGGTGAATTGTCTGATTCTGAGCAGGTTTCAGCTTTGTTTCTTGAAATTTTAAGTAATAAAACATCCTGTATTTTTTTTTTTTTTTTTTTTTGGGTGATGATATTTTTTAGCAACATGTGTAACTACATGTAAGATGTAATGTATACAGTTCCGAACTGTGACACATATACAGTGTATTATCATTGTTCAAGAATATTCTAGAACAGAAAGATGTCGTTCAAAGAATATTCTAGAACAAAAAATGCATGTACATGAAGGCTGAAAAAACCTCCAGCTTTCACTGCACTTTTCTGAAAAAAAAAATCCACACAGACCAAATATATCCATCTTTTTATCTCGCCTTACGAAGTAAAGGGGAGATATTGGGAGAGGGGGAGAGAGGATGTCGTCGTCGGTGTCGGTGTCGGTGTCCCCTGCCTGGAAATGAATGGGTTTTTGGTTTAGCAAGTTAAAAAAAAATCTAGAAAAATTAGAAAAAATATAGAAAAAATAAAAAAAATATGGGGGGTGGGTATGCCACCGGGGGGTACTACCCTGGGGTGCTCTAATGTTAAAATCCCTATGAATGAGTTTTGCGTTTAGCTGAAGTGCACATGTACATCTGTACTTGGAAAGTTTCTTGCAGTTGTCAGCTTTCATTGGATGATTATGAAACTTGGTACACATGTTTCTTATGATTAGAGGATGTACCTGTGCTATTTTTGAGAAGAAATATTAATTTTTCTCCAAATTATGACAAATGAATGAGTTTTCTGTTTAGGTCAATTGTACATGTAGAGGCACATATACATGTACATGGTAAGTTTGCTCCAGTTGTCAGCTGTCATTGGATGATTATGAAACTTGGTACACATGTTTCTTATAATAAGAGGATGTACCTGTGCTATTTTTGAGAAGAAATATTAATTTTTCTCAAAATTATGGCAAATGAATGAGTTTTCTGTTTAGGTAAATTGTACATGTAGGCCTCTATATGTATACATATACATGTACATGGTAAGTTTGCTCCAGTTGTCAGCTGTCATCGGATGATTATGAAACTTGGTACACATGTTTCTTATGATTAGAGGATGTACCTGTGCTATTTTTGAGAAGAAATATTAATTTTTCTCCAAATTATGACAAATGAATGAGTTTTCTGTTTAGGTCAATTGTACATGTAGAGGCACATATACATGTACATGGTAAGTTTGCTCCAGTTGTCAGCTGTCATTGGATGATTATGAAACTTGGTACACATGTTTCTTATAATAAGAGGATGTACCTGTGCTATTTTTGAGAAGAAATATTAATTTTTCTCAAAATTATGGCAAATGAATGAGTTTTCTGTTTAGGTAAATTGTACATGTAGGCTTCTACATGATAAGTTTGCTGCAGTTGTCAGCTTTCATTGGATGATTACGAAACTTCATACACATGTTTCTTATGATTGGAGTATGTACTTGTGCTATTTTTTAGATGAAATATTAATTTTTCTCCAAATTATGGGAAATGATTGAGTTTTGCATTTAGCTGAAGTGCACATGACTACCATCACTACCACCACTAACATCCTACCTTCACTACCATCCATATCACTACTACCATCCCTAACATCCTATCATGACTACCATTCCATATGGGCCCTCTGGCTGAGTGGTCTAAGGTGCTTCGCTGGTGACCACTAGCCTCACACTGATGCACCGGCACGGGTTCGAACTCAGCCTGTCCATGTGTGGAAGATTGTCAGTTACTTGCCAACGGGCGGTGGTTCTCTCCGGGCACTCCGGCTTCCTCCACCAACCAAACTGACTGTAACCATATGAGTGAAACAACCTTGAGCGTGACATTAAACCAAATCCCCCTCCCCTACCATCCATACCATCACTACCATACTGATCATCACTACCATCCCTACTATCATTACCATCCATATCATCCCTGCCATCACTACCATTCCAACCATCACTGCCATCCCAACCATCACTACCAGTCATACCCTTCCAACCAAATTGCCATCCCAACCATCACTATCATCGGATCCCTACTATCGCTATCATCCATACTATCACTACCATCTCTACTATCACTTAACATCATACCATCCATGTCATCCCTGCCATCACTACAATCTCAACCATCACTACCATCGGATCCCTACTATCATTACCATCCATACCATCCTACCATCACTGCTATCACTTACATCCTACCATCCATGTCATCCCTGCCATCACTACAATCCCATCCTACCATCACTACCATCCATACCATCACTACCATCCATACCATCACTACCACCACTACCATCCATACCATCCATACCATCACTACCATCCATACCATCACTACCATTCCTACCATCACTACCATCCATACCATCACTACCATCCATACCATTCCTACCATCACTACCATCCATACCATCACTACCATCCATACCATCACTACCATTCCTACCATCCATACCATCACTACCATCCGTACCATTCCTACCATCACTACCATCCATACCATCACTACCATCCATACCATCACTACCATCCATACCATAACTACCATTCCTACCATAACTAGCATCTATACCATCACTACCATCCATACCATCACTACCATCCATACCATCACTACCATTCCTACCATCACTACCATCCATACCATCACTACCATCCATACCATCACTACCATCCATACCATCACTACCATTCCTACCATCCATACCATCCATACCATTCCTACCATCACTACCATCCATACCATCACTACCATCCATACCATCACTACCATCCATACCATAACTACCATTCCTACCATCCATACCATCCATACCATCACTACCATCTATACCATCACTACCATCCATACCATCACTACCATTCCTACCATCACACCATCCATACCATCACTACCATCCATACCATCACTACCATCCGTACCATCAATACCATCCATACCATCACTACCATCCATACCATCACTACCATCCATACCATACCATCACTACCATCCATACCATCACTACCATCCATACCATGATGGTGATGGTAGTAATCCCACTTGGGACTGGACTATCCAGCAGTAATCCCACAGAGGACTATCCATCAGTAATAACATGGGACTGGTCCACCCAGCAGTAATCTCACACTGGAATGCCCTATGTACCAGTAATCCGACCGCACTGACCTATCCATCCTACATGGGATTAACTTTTGCCAGTAATCCCACATGGGACTGATGTTATTGTCTGTACCAGATAATCTATTCCAGACATTATTGTCTGTACCACATCACTTATTCCAGACCTTATTGTTTGCTCTACATGTATGCTTTCAATACTGCTGCACCTTTGGCGGATGACCCCGCAAGGCGAGATGTTGGGGTTCTCAGAACGCTTGTTTGGCAAAGTGATATGTAGTTCAATACAGTTTGCATGAAACCATCGATGTTCTTTGAGTTACTTGAAAAGTCATGTATGTCAGCCATCAACGATACTATTTCCATGTTCAAGAATAGTTGGCCAAACTTTGGTAGAGAAATGTGTATAAAAACTACAAAAAAGAAATCGTAAAAAAAAAAAAAATGTGTGTGTTGAAAAGGGTTAATGCGGCACAAACAAAAGTATGTGATGCTGCCCGTGAAGCTAGAAATTTCATTCAGCCTATTACATGTAGGTTGCAAATTCAGGCCTTCAAGTGCCTTCTGTATTTAATATAATTCGGTGTCATTCCTATATTTTCCTATATTTTACTCAAAACCTCCTATATTTCGACTTTTTCTCATGAAAACTTTCATCAATGCTCTCTAATGAGTCACACTGACATGAGGAAATATATTTCAAAAAAAAAAATTCGCCTTGATTCGCTCGACAAATATGAAAACATTTCAATCTATCTATGCTGAATTAAACAACAGACACAGGTCACCTGAAAGACCACTACTATGACCGCATTCAGTGAAAGTAATTTGATTAAACACCAGAAAACTACCAAGTTTGGAACATACAATGTAGTACAGACCTGTCTTACACTCCTTTATTTCCTATATTTTCCTATATTTTATTCAGAAAATTCCTATATTTCTCCTATATTTTTGCAAATTTCCTCCTATATTTTCACTGTGAGCCACTTGCAGGCCTGCAAATTTATAACTTTTCAAATTCTAGGTATCAAGAGATTTGGAAGTGTGAAATCACGTAAAGTGAGCAGCCAATCACTGAGGTCAGATGATCGCTCTGAGCTAGACGATCATGGTGGGGAGGATGCTGAATCCGCGGGCATGCTCAGTGATGAGGCTCAGGAGAGTCCCGCTGACTCGGATGGTGACGATCTTCATCAGAACATGCCATGGATCAGGGTGAGGTTATAAGAATGGTAAAGAAAATATCCTACATCCAGGAAGTTCCTCATGTAAAAATCTTCAAACCGGGAACACCGTGTGCAATACAGCTTGTCGGGTAACTTTTCCAGGTTTAACAAGGTTCCCTACATGTATTATGTGTTTTTCTTACATGACGAACAGGCCCTACATCGATCGTGTGATGGTTCAAAAGTGCCAAATCAAGTAATTATCAGTACATAATTGCTGTCTTGGCTAAATGTGATGGAAGAAATTTAACTTTGTGTTAGATGTTTCCTGGGCTAATCCATTTTTCGGAAGTCATGATGAATGGTTGCATTAGGTCATCAATTTCCTGGAAAAGAAATAAATACTAATTTGCTGTGTCCGAAATGAATCCATTGGAGCTAGGTCAGAAAGTTGTGAAACTTCATCAGGATATCAGACAGACAGATTTTGAATTTGTGGCCTCCCATCCTAAGTTGGATGATGTAGGCCATACCATTGAGGTTGCTTTTAACACAATTAAAACTTTACTTGAACATAAAAAATAAATACTTCACGTTTGATTTTAAAAGAAATACTGTGTTTTTAAGATACTCAATGGGACATATAAACATGTAAACTGAGGCTCCAGAGGCGTTATTGTGTAAGAAGGAAGGGTATTACTTTAAACTTTAAAAGATAATATAAAAACAACCAGCATGCATATATTATGAAACAACAACCCTATTTATCATACATATATAACTGAATTATAAAGGCCCAAACAGCACATGCATATTTTATGTTCAGTTAATAATAAATTCATATTATTTTAGACAAGAGTATTTGTGCGCTTGTTAAAAAAGATGTAACATAACATCTCTACTCATCCCGGTTAAGACCGTGACCGATGACCTCGTGGTATCATCAGACAGTAATGTCCAACCAGAACGAGCAAAGACATTATTTAAAACAAAATTGTTCCCCCCCTCCCCACCCTTAAGCATAAATAAGAAAATGTATATTGAACAAGATTTGATGTAATATCCATACTCATTCTGGTGAACTCATCAGGATATCAATATGGTTCGATATAGTAGTCTAAAAAACAAAAAACACTCCTAAATTTATTTCCAATTTACATAGCCCATATTTCTAATTCAGTTTTTTTCTCATTGGAATACTTGAATACACACACAGAGCACTGTGATGTTGTGTTATCTCTAGGATCTCTCAATGTTGGTAATACATTTGTTTCCTCCCACAACAGGTCGTTATACAGTTGGCTAACCTCTCCAACTTTATCTGCCCCCATGACGGGTTCTGTCATCCCAATTGTTATGAGCGGCAGAGGCGGAGCTGTTCACGTCTCATCACAGCGATCAAGAAAATCTACCAATCGACAGAGGAAGACACGAAGAGAGAGCAGGAGAAACTACGCGCAGAAGCCCGAAATCGTGACCTCTTCAAGGAAAAACTTAAACGACGGGTACTTAATATAATAATGCTATATTGATGTGCTGAAACAACATTTATATTTGTGTGGTGTAAACTTATATTTGGCATACTCTATTCGGTATACATAAGTTGTGTCATAATGCATCCATATAAGCTAAGCCTTTTCACTATATGAATCAAATATAGATTGCAAATATCTTAATAAAATAGAAACCTAAGAAAAACGATCATAGTAAAATAAGATAACACTATTATTTTGAGAAGTGACAAAACTAATATGTACAATTCAGTTTTTTTCAATGACTGAATTTAGTACATTAATAAAGGAATTGCTGAGGCTTTCATTTTGTGAATATTACAGTTTTGAATGCCATATATATTCATCTTATCTTACAGTTAAATAAGTGTTTATTCAATAAGTGTTTATTCAATAAGGCACCGTTTCCAATTATCGTTCGCGAATGAATCGTTTATTTCATCAAATTTTCTCGAAGTCGCGATTTTCCAAGGCGCGAGGGAATGGTTTTTTTTCTTCAAAATAAACGATTCATTCGCGATCGCTGTTCGAATCGTTTTTTTTTCTGTTGGCAATCGTTTTTCAATCGAGAAAATTCTCGCGAATAAAAAGCGATATCGCGATTCAATCGCTTTTTAATCGAGAAAATATAAACGATTGAAAAAAAAACGATTGAGGATTATAGCCGAAAGTAGTACGCCATTGGTTCAGCCTGACTGACCCGCATACACGTTCGAGTTTCTAACACTTCAGTCAGAATATATAAAGTTCGATCATTGTTTCTTCTTCCTTTTCCATTCTTTGCCTAGTGTAAAACTATAGCGTGTTTCTGTACAGTTGGCGGTTATATAGATACGATGGGGATATTGAAAGAAATTGAAAAAAATATCTACACATATACATAGGAATAATTGGTTATGCATATAATTATAACTTCATATTTACATATATTTTGTACGGGACACAGGCCCGGATATGGTCAGATTGGGTCATTTGCACTTGCAATTTCGTGTATTATTTTGGGTATTTCTGTGTTTTAAAGCTGGTATTATTCCAGATTTCTTGTGTAGTATTTTTCGTGAACGTTTTTGGCATCTGTGCGGGCTGAAATTTTGAGTTGATTCGTCAGATTTTCGCTGTACGCGTGGTTTTTTGTCCTACGATCACCATTTTCCTTGTGTAGATAGATGGCGCTGTATTGAATATAACATTGTCATACGGGGCCTTTGAGTCTTCGAAAGCACTTAATTATTAATATATAGCGCGGGCTATTTGTAAAAATTTTCACAACTGGTTAATCCAGTAAGAGATGAAATTATATAATATTCAGTTGGTTTTTGGCTTGAGCTTCCCTTTGGAATCATTCATAGTTCATTCATCAAAATATAAAATTAAAATAAAAAGTATTGTACATATTGTACCGTTATATGCGATTCAATCACCATTGTGATATGTATTTGATATAAATATGAAATCACTGCCGCGAATATTCTTATAATAAATAAAATTAACTTGATGGTGATTTTTTGAACTTATTCACATCTCAATAGTTTAAAAACTGTACCAAAACATGAATGGATACCCTTTCCTAATGTATGTTTTACTATAACAAAATATACATATTTAATTACACTATTTTTCACCTTAATTAACCTAGAAATTCTCGGCTGGAGGGCTAAGCTGTTCTGGGTTATCGCCATGCGCCCATTAATTAACCTAGAAATTCTCGGCTGGAGGGCTAAGCTGTTCTGGGTTATCGCCATGCGCCCATTCACACCTCTATCAAGCCTGTGCCGTAATCATTCTGATAATGCAATCAACGACGAACTCAAATCCACTTTTGACCTGTACCCGGTATTTACAAAACAAGATATTGTGACTATCATCCTGTATTGTTTATACCAAGTTGCATGAATATATGAGGAAATTATCGAAAGTATGAAGGGAATGACTGAACATTAATACATTGTCGACTCACACGATTATTGAATAAACATGTAATTTTGTCATTTACGCTTCGCCAGAGTAAATCTGAGCGCGAACGTCACAGGAAGCATGGTACAGGTATATGTATAGATATTTCCAGCATACGCCCTACTTCGGCTTGTAGGAGACTATAGATCGTGAATCATATATATTATTCGGTTATCTTACGCATTTATGCAGTATAGTATAGTAATATAGGTTTTTCCATCGACAAATCCGCAATCAACATTACATGTAGTTCCCAGTTCGCGGATAGAGCGGCGTACGACGGCAACACGGCCTATGTGTCAAATATCACTCCGCCTCACGATTCTCTCGCGCCTTGAAAAAAACGATTCTCTCGCGATTGAAGATTCGCGATCAAGAACGGATCGCGCATGGGTAAACGATTCAAAAACGATATCGCGAGAGAATGGTTTTTTCCAGAAAAGGTTCAATCGTTTTTTCTCATTTTTTTTCTCGATATCCTCGCGACTGATTCGCGACTGATCGTTTTTCAATCGAGAAAATTGAAGAAAAATCGCGACTGAAGAAAAAACGATTAATGGAAACGATCCCTAAGTGTTTATTCAATAAGTGTTTATTCAACATGTTTCAAGTCAGCCATGTTGCTGATCATGGGAATGATTTGGGCTAAGACCCACTAAAGTTAACTGACAAAGTAATAGCTCTTCTTATGGTAATTCCTCGAATAATTCAATCACAGGAAGTGAGATTTTCTACTATAAAATCTGAGGGTGATTAGATTTATTAGAACAGGGAGTTGACAAAATGGTTCAGAATCATGCGTATAATCCATTATTTCTTCATTCTACTTCAGAGGGGGATCAAATTTATTCTAGAAAACTTAATACTGATTGGACAAAAAATCAATTCAGCGAGAAAAAACTGAATATTTTGATGTCTTTGAACCTCTGTTTACAGTCAAGTGCCATGGTAATTCCTCTGTCATCGATATTTGTATCATTATAATTATGTTCTATGTCTATTGTTTTCAGGAATCTATCTTCCAACAGTCCTCGCCGACTCGACGTCGAGAGAGTACGCCCCTTCTGGAGAAGATCAAGACGGACGTGTCGATGACCAAACTGAAATTAAACCAGCCAATCAAAAAGGAGGAGAAACCCAAGGAACCTAAAGAGGATCATCCCATAATGAAATATATGGCTACACAGGTGAGAGCTTTGATTGGTTCATTATCTCAAATTGCATCATGGGATGTCTTTGAAACCTTGGTTTGATTTGTTAACTCAGATATTCGTAAAGTCTAACAGATTCCATTGGCAAGCTTTGTCACAGAATTTGATTGCTACCAATCACCGTGTTTGAGAATGGTCCATTGCTGGAATAGCTGAAGCTGTTTGTGTTTAATAAAGTGGAATGTGTTTAATGAAGGTTCAGCACTGTGGGATTTCTGCTATATCGAGTATCCCAATTATCTTGTTAGCGATGATCCAACTTTTAAATATTTTGCTAGTTTTTGAGTGGGAGTGTATAACTCACCAAAGCAGTATGTAAAGCTGAGTTGTATAATTAAAGTTCTATTTAGAAAGAAAACTTCATAGATTGTAAATGCATTTCAGGTAACTTTCAAATATTTGACTGAGAAAGTCAAACTGCAATAACACTTGACATTTTATCTTCAGTTTTATTATTGTTATTGTTTCCAGGCCCAGAAGCTAACCCAGGCCACCCTTGCTGTTATCACCAAGGCGGCACCGACTCTAACGGAGGAGAACTTCATCGACATTGTTCCTGTAGCCTGGGAACTACTTCTTGACAGTGACCAGGAACTATCTGCTACTGCTGGTAACATTCTCTTCTTAGAAGTTAGATCAGGTCTCCAATACTGTTGTTGCCATAGAAACGTGTTGTTTCATAATCATTTTTGTATCTCCTGCTTGATGAACAGTAAATTCTGTAATAATGCAGTCACATTTGGAAGGATCGACATTCTATCTGACAAGCTTAATTACCAGGACGAAAACTGATAGAGTTGAAGGTAGACCATTGAAGACAAGATATCTATCAGTATCACTTGGTAATCAAGGAACCATGTCCATCGATTGGACATCATCCCTTATTTTCGAGACTATATACTTGTATATATATATGATGTTTTCTTTTTCGATAGCCTCAGTATTTCTGCTGTCCTCAGTAAAGGCCCCTGAGAAATCTCACGAGATGATAACTAGAGAGTTACAACATGAAGATACTGTTCAACGTGTGAATGCTGTTCTCAGGTAAAACTATTCCCATGTTATCACAGGTAATATGGGAAAGGGAACAGGTAAGCTTCATCTCACATATATGGGAACAGACTGAAGCTCACCAACAAGCCAGTAGCATGATACAGTCAAGCATCGTTAATAACTTGATAAAAGTGTTACTTATGTAGGATCCCCCTCCCCAACTGGTCTGGCCAACTGCATGCTTAGTAGGGAATTTTAAAATCATTTTGTTGTGTTCAGTTTGTAAAAGTTTGACATCTATAAATCCCTGGTAGCAAAATATTTATGTGAATCACCATCTAAAACAATACATTTCCCCCACGACATGACCGATGAGAGCTATCAGAGTTGCCCCAGTACAGGACTGAACACGTGTGAAAGCCCTATCCCCTTGGGCCCAAATCTTGTGAATCCTGAGTTACTTGATCACGCATCCCAACCCATGTCCGATGTCAATATGTATATACCTCTAGCAGCTCCGGGAGAGAACGGGCACTGCAAAACTAGGGAATACTGATCATATTGAGGGTCGTACATGTATCTATTGCAAAGCATGCCCGAGACTCTCCGAAGTTGGGGGGGGGGGGATGGTAAAGGCGGGAGGGACAAACAACGTTATAATCATATTATGACAACCAACTGTAGTCACTATCAAGCCAAGTTGCATCCCTGTTGCTTCGAAGAAGCATATCTGTGAAGCAACATGAACCCACCATCCACCCTATAAAACACTGAGGACAGCACACAAGACACAGACAGGTCGCTTACATAAAGCCAATTGGAATTATGCTGCTAGACTCCACATTTTCAAGTTCCTGTTGCTTCCCAGCAAAGTGCATTGAAGCAGCAGGGACCCATGCCCAACAGGCATCCACCAACCAGCCGGGGGAGGGAGCTCTAGCTGTACTTATGTTCCTAATTTGGGTATCTGTAACTGGTATTAGATTTAGACTGCATCAGATTTGGATAGGCTGGGTGATGGATATGGGTTTGCTCCCTATGTGTATTTGCTTCAGCTGTTTATCCTTCAACTAGGTCTCTAATAATTTTATCACACACAGTTTAATAGAAAAAAACTGATTCCAAGAATTACTTTGCTTCTTTAAAACTATTCACAATTGGTTTGCTCTGCAGGATGTTGCTAAAAGAAAATGTTGTTCGGTCCAAGTTTTTTATGTGATTATTTGAATGGTGGACTATAAAGGATGATTGAATTATGAGAGACCTTACCAATAACATCGTTTACACCCTGTATTTCCTCGTTTTACACTCTATTTGTCTTGTATCTCAGGTTTGGTGTGCTGTGGAAGTTTAGATACCAAGTCTGGCCCAGGATGGAAGATGGAGCTATAGGTTACTTCAAGGTATCGTTATCATTCATACTCTGACTACATAGACTATCAGGACTATCAGGACTGTGAGCTAGTTTATGCAGGTTCGGAGAATTCTATAATTAATTAATTTTCAAGCGCCCCAAACTATTGGGTCAAGTATTGGGTCAAGTTCTAATGAGTCGAGGAATATAAATTTAAATTTAACTCGTCTCTATCGCTCTCTCTCACACACACTCTCTCTCTCACTCTCTCTTTTGATCTCTAATCAACTCTTACATTTTCAGTGAAACAAATATAAACCGACCTTGTTTGGGACCATATTATGGTATTGGTTTTGACAGGATTCTGGTTTCAATTTAAGTATTGGGAGGTTGGTTGGTTTATCCAGGTGTTGATATTCACAGCCTTCAATGTATTATATATCTAAGCTTGAGTCTAATGCACACATAAATTCATAATTTCATGTTGCATCTTCTATAGGTGCCTCCCCCTGGTATAGACTTCACTCTCCCATCCCCAACCATTGGGCTGCCAAATCTCTTGGTTGTCGACCCACCATGGACACCCCACTTCAAGGCCAAAATAGAGGAAGTCACTGTCAACCAAGAGGAAACGGTAGGTCCTCACTGATGGTTTGATTCAAACAGTCATTTGGTCTTTCTTTAATTGGCTGGACTCAAATATTACTCGAGTCTTCACTGATTGATGGAATTAAATAATGAGTGAGTTTTCATTGATTGGTGGAATTAAATATTGAGTGAGTCTTGAAACTCTTGACTGATTGATGGAATTAAATATGGGATGAGTGTTCACTGACTGATGGAATTGAATATAGAGTGAGTATTCACTAATTGGGGGAATTAAATATTGAGTGACTGAGTCTTCACTGATTGGTGGAATTAAATATTGAGGGAGTCTTTCACTGATTGGTGAAATTAATTATTCAGTGAGTCTTCACTGATTTCTTGGACTGATTGGTAAAATTGAGTATTGAGTTAGTCTTCACTGATTGGTGGAATTAAATATTGAATGAGTCATTACTGATTTGACTAGAATTAAAGACGGGTGTGGATCTGACAACAAAACAATAAGACTGCAGCAATGTGTTAATTTTCTTCCTTGGTGTGTAATATCCATACCAAAATCAGCTGATCTAATAACTGCTTACAAGTGAGATCAATTTTAAATTGTTATCCATAATTGCCCTTTGCTAATCTTCAGTAGACATCTATGTTTCTACAGTCAGTTGATTGGTTTATCATGGAATCTGACTCCAATGTTTTAACTGAATTTAGATGAGTATTTGATTTATCTGCACCATATTCGATAATAATGGTACATAGAACAAAACATTGTCACAACAGAAATACTTAATTGCAAAGTTCGTTCATGTGGTTAATGGAACATATTTAATCAATGGAATATTTCAATGATCATATAAGAGCAAACTAAATTGGTGATACTTTCTTCCAGTTCCATCATATTGAGGATCGGTTACTGGACAAGACTTTATAACTTGTACTGTGAAATTTTTGTATTTATAACATTTTAATATTATTTCAAATTTCCTCTTCTGCTGCATTTAGTCCGTAAGTGCCAGGTCTCATCCAGTTACATGGCTAGCATATGCACCAAATGTCATTGCAAATTTAGATGGCTAGGCCTACTTGTACAACCTAGACACATGTAGATCAATTCTCAATACTAGATGCTATGCAATTTAGTCAGAATTATCAATGATACAATTTTAGTGTAGTCTCATGTCAAAGAAAAATCTAGCACTGATGAAAAAATGGAATTAACTTCAGTTGATACTTGTAAATGTTTTGTGACTGTTAGTGCATGCCCATGAATTTACTTGTAGTATATGATATACTTCCTATGAACAATGTTTTCATCAATATATCTGGTCAGATTATTGTCACAGATATAAAATCTTTGGTAGTATCAACAGTACTCCCTCTAATAACTCAAATCACAGGAAGTGAAATTTACCACCATAAATACAGGGGTGATCAAATTTATTAGAACAGAAAGTTGGCAAAATGGTCCAAAATTGTGCATCTAATCCATGATTTCTTTTTTATTTTAATGATTTTAGAGGGTGATCAAATTTATTAGAACAGCCAATTGAATTTTGTGCCCAAAACTGTGATAAGGGGATTGAATTATTAGGGGGATTACCAAACTTGAAATAAGTCTAAATATTGCACAAATGAAGTTTTTTACCCCTCAGCCTATTAGGCTGCGGGGTCTTGTCGTTGGCATGTACGTCCGGTCGTCCGGTCGTTCGTCCGGTCGTCCTGTCGTCAACAATTCTTGTGATCGATCTAGAAACCGAACCGTTGCTTCTAGAGACTTCAAATTTGGTATACAGAATTGTTGGGTGGCTATTGAATCTGGACCCGATTGGTTGGAAACTTTGGCGGCCATCTTTAATTTATGCGAAACCATCACAGCTTTCTTGTTGCCAAGCTTTTTTTAGAACGACTTACCCTAGGCACACCAAACTTGCCGTGCACATCCATATGCTCATGACCCAGAACCCTATTGAATCTGGACCCGATTGGGTGGAAACTTTGGCGGCCATCTTTAATTTATGCGAAACCATGAATCTTGTGTATCTCGGAAGCCATTTTGCTGTTCAGTGTGAAACTTTGTAGAGATTATCGATACATCAAGAAACTTTGAAGGAATGACCAAACCAGTTTTCCTGATTAGGTGAAAGCCTTGGTGGCCATCTTTAATTTATGCAGAATCTTTAATGATGTATTTCTTTGATACCATTGAAGTGTTCTATACGAAACTTCTTGTTACCAAGCTTTCTTTAGAACGACTTACCCTAGGCACACCAAACTTGCCGTGCACATCCATACGCTCATTACTCAGAACCCTATTGAATCTGGACCCGATTGGGTGGAAACTTTGGCGGCCATCTTTAATTTATGCGAAACCATTAATCTTGTGTATCTCGTTAACCATTTTGCTGTTCAGTGTGAAACTTTGTAGAGATTATCGATACATCAAGAAACTTTGAAGGAATGACCGAACCAGTTTTCCTGATTAGGTGAAAGCCTTGGCGGCCATCTTTAATTTATGCAGAATCTTTAATGATGTATTTCTTTGATACCATTGAAGTGTTCTATACGAAACTTGGTATACAGCATCGATGTATCAAGAGACTTGACTTGCACTGAATAACCACATCAATTCTTCTGAGAGGCGGGAAGGATGGCCGGCCATTTTTAATTTATGCAAAATCATTAATGATCTCTATCTCTGATACCGTTTAAGTGCTCGATATAAAATTTGATAAACATCATCGATGCAGCAAGAGACTTATGATGAATGACAGAACTGGTTTCTCTGATTGGGTGGAAATCTTGGTGGCCATCTTTAATTTATGCAAAATCTTTAATGATATATATCTCGGATACCATTTAAGTGTTCTATATGAAACTTGGTATACAGCATCGATGTATCAAGACACTCGTAATGAAGATCAGTTCCTCTGAATGACCGGAAGGATAGGCGGCCATCTTTAATTTATGCAAAATCATTAATGATCTCTCTCTGATACCGTTCAAGTGCTCGATGTAAAATTTGATATACATCATCAGACTCAGTGCATCAAGAAACTTACGATGAATGACAGAACTGGTTTCTCTGATTGGGCGGACTTTCTACATCACTAAGGAGCCACTGTTCAGCGACTAATGTTGTCATACTTGGAGACTTCAACAATGACTTCGCTGTCGACTCGGCTGAAACAACCAAGATAAACGACTTCTTCCAAGAGCATCCATGGGCTCTTTCCCTTAATCCACACCCCAACCACAGATCTTAGGACAACCATTGACCAGATTTTCACCAATTTCAAACTCACAGATATACAATTTGGTGTCCATGAAACATATTATTCATATCACAAGGCTGTTTGGATTGCCATCCACCCATCCTCATCCTCTGCTTGATCACAGATGGAAAGAGACAGAAAATCAACTGGTACACAGGGATTCATACAGTTATTGCTATCAAAGACTTTTATTATTGTTTAGATTATTATTAGGGTTCAAAGCCAAAATGGCTTTAAGCCTTTTGTTTTTGTTCAGAATATTTCTGTTCTTCCGCCATATTTTTCGCACATGCTATGTCAAAATATTTATTATAATCCTTCAATGCATCTAACATCCCACACTGAATTTATCATATTGTAATCTTTTACAAGCCACTGCTAAAGCATCTTCTGCATTCAACCAAATCTTTCAGGCTTTTACATATGCATTTTTCATTCATTGTGTACCAATATACACTGACTAAAACTGTCTGGCTGAGGGGTTGTTGCACCTTTTAGGTGCTGCCTCATGTTTCTGCTGTGAGAATAATTTTCACTGATATATTAGCGAAAATGTAATGGATAGAAATTATGTTACACACAATAGAGCCTTGTCAAAGTCGTAGGAATGGCATGCTTACAGTGTACGAGATCGCTAGGCGATACAGTCATGATAGTGCTGTAGTAAGATGTTCCGAGTTTACAGTAATGTAGAATATTTCTCACAGTGCTCCGTGAATGCATGATGGGGCATAAGTGTTCCTCTGTACACCTTGCCTTCGGTGACTATATTCTGAAAACAGTACGGCATTAATGTGTTTAAAGTACAGAAGTGAAATTTTAATAGATATCCCTTACATTCTCCAATTGAAGCGAGGTATACTCCGCATAACATGAGGTGACTTTTACAGAAATCATTGGTGACTACAACGACAACACGACGCAAACAACAACAGGAGATGATCTACAAGGCTCTCCTGGCAGAGGAGGAGAGAAAGCGCATTGGACGCGAGAACTTCCCCATGACGAGCATCTCCCCGACCCAACAGGCAGCGTATGAGCCGGCGCTTCACCATGTCAGTGAAGATCATGAGGAAGGTAGGGCGCTCTTCTTGTTAGAGATGTTTCTCCTCAACACATTAAAACATTCTTCTATTATATATCGAATGCACGTTTGAGGTAGACTTTGATACTTCAGTCATGAAACAAACATGAACATTCACACTGAAATATGAGTTCAGCTTTCATTTGAACTTCTATTGTTCAGGACTTTATTTTACTGAAAAGCACTGATCTCAGTTTGGGAAATTGCAGCATTTGGAAATAGTGTTCGGGAATGTTCGGGAAACTATTTACGAATTCAGAAACTAAAACACACTTATGGGTGAGAGTTCTGCTTAGTGATCAGACTCTTTTTTTGTATCAGTAGGCGGCAGCACTTGTTCTCCTGCATATCACCCCAGCATTTCAAAATTATACCTGTTGGTTTTTCTACATTTTTAAAACATCTGTGTTTTGTCCTATGTCACCCATGCTTTTGAAATCAAATCAGCATTTTGCCAATTTGACAATCTGTTCAATCTAATTTTGGCAATCTAATTTGACTTGGTCATGCTGGTAGGCTGATGAGAATTTGATAATGTGAATATAGTTAATGAATTTTTAGGGAATTTACCAGTGGTGTATTTAGGGTATATTCAGGTGGCTCGTGGGGCAAACCTATTGCCCAGTGACCTACTATTATCATTTGATTCCCAAATCGTAAACCTGCTTCAATTCATGCCATTAATCTCCGTCAGGAAGATGATACAACGTAGAAAACGGAAGTTAAAACTAAAAGTTAGCTCCCCTAGCGGAGAGTTGTCCGCCCCTAGGAGAGCTCTCCCATCTATCCCAGCGGCATTACTATAAAGGCTCTGCTCAAACCATTCTAGTCCTCTATTCTCTGTTGTACCTCGACCAGTATACATCAAGGAAGTGTTTATACAACCTGGGTTGTTGTTGTAACGCCCGTGTATCCTTATCAGTTATTGACTTGTGTTTCTTTCTTGTCGGGAATTCTTTCATTAGTATGTCTGAGATTCCGATTTCTAATGCATGTAGTTCGTGTGGGCAGATTTTGTCCAGTTTGGACGCCCACATGGTTTGTTTTGCTTGCAAAGAGTTGTGTTATCGGCAAACGTCTTTGCGACGAATGTGTATTATGGGACCCGTTGACTTGGCAATTATGCCCAAGCTCGACGGGCTTATCTTTTGCAAGCGTCTGACGACCCGTCTCTTCGGAAGTCGACAGACGCCTGTTGGAATTTGCTCTTGTAAATGTCATGAAAACTAACGAAGATATCGTTGGTATTGGATTAAATGTTTCCCATAGACTTAGTAGTCCGACCTCGCCCGCTTCTGAAATATTCCTCCAAGCAGGACAGTTCTACGACTAGATAAATCACAAATCTTAGACAGCTTTGCGTGTACAGGTATGGCAATGTCTGGGGTCACAGCCAAACCGGTTCCTTTGTCTAGTTCAACAAAGACTTCTCGTCCCTAACCTACCGTGCCTGAGCCGCCCATTGTTCTCGTCGGACGAAAGAATGCAGTGGGGTCGCATGTTATCTCGACTTCTCCATTGTCTATTGGTTTATCACACTCCGTTACCTCTAACGAAATAAACGTCGTCGTGTGTCAGTTTCTCCATTGCGGGTTAATTCTAACGCAGTTTGTCTAAATCCGTTTCTCGTTTTATGGTGGGTCGTTCGGACCTACCTTTGAGTGTCAAATTGCTGACTTGCGGTCTCCGACTATTGTGATGAATCAGCGATTCTATAATAGCGTAAATGGACATGTTACGGGACTTCAATTTTAGAGGATCTGAGTTCGAATCCTGGGTGTGAGATTTTTAAGGCGCCGCACTTTGTATTCACATGTTCGTCGTTCTCATTCGCCTGTACGATGATTCTCGTTCTCCGGTTCGTAGCTCTCGTCCACCGGGGATTCTAGTACTATTTTTCGGCCTTCCCATTCTCCGGTATGCTGTTCTCGTACTTCGACTCGACGTTCTCCTACACCTCCACGCCGTTTGCCACGTCTTTCGGCCTCACCTCTTATATAGGTCACCACGTTCGTCAGTCGCAGACTCCGTTTCTTGATCATGCGGTTGTCCACGATTTGTCAACCTCTCGCTGAAGTTATATCACTCGTTCGCCCATTCCGGTTTCGTCGAGTTTATCTGATGATTCCTTTTCTTCAGTGAAAAGTTAGGAACATACGTCAATGATGGTTTTTCGCATAAATTGGATGCGCTTTTAGCGTTGGTGCCGGATATGCCGTCTGCTTCGAATAATGGTCTTTCTCGTATTAAATGTCAGACAAAAGAATGCTTCCTCGCCGTATGTTATCTCACCTATGTCATTTTTGTCAATGGTTCGATGGCGATTAAATAGGTAATATTTTGGGGATAGTTTTCTTTCACATTTCTGTCTTCTTTCAAAATTTTGTCTGGGCAAAATTTTTAGACTTCACACGGTTTGTTTTTCCATCTGCCATGTGTTTAATGTCTTCGGACGTACGTCGCTAAATTAATTGGCTCTTGTCGGAGTTTTCAAAATTTTCTATATCTTGAAATGATTGCCCGACGATATTTTCTAAAAGTCAATATGAATCTCAGGCTTATCTGATAACACAGTCCTGCGTGATGGAGACAATGTGTATTCAATATCGCGTCTCCACACGAACAATGAGTTCAACCCGCTGTGTTTGTTGTGGGTTTTACGGGCTCTCGCAACTTCGTTTGTTATTGCTCAATTTGTGACAGATTTGTATTTAGTCCCCGGCATTTCTGTAAGTCTGCCTTTTAGTGCTGAGCTTTTAAGGCCTATTGTGATCTCTACAATAAACGAACAGGTTTTGTTTCGTTGATTCATGAATTTTATGCATTGAGTTTGTGTAAATCTCAAGTAGGATTGTAAATAATATCCTCACCGGCGGGGGTTTCGTTTTTTTCCCGCCGGGGAGATCTGATACTTTATTTGCAGCCCGTCAATTTTCATGTTGTTGTTGTAACTTCTGTTCGGACTTGCAGTTTTGGTAGGTTCACCTTCATACATTCAGTTCCTTGGTCCTACCAAAATGTAATCTCTTGTTATATCAAGTATTATTACGTTGATTTTGATATTCTGTGTTCAAGAGAGATCTTACAGAGGTTTTATATGCCTTTCATGCTGACATGAATATGAAGCGTGATTGTTGCATTTGTGTTACGTAACCACAACTCAACCCTATTTACTTCGACCCTTTGTCGCATCTTAATGAGCTTCTTTACTGATCTCTTTATGTAATTAAGGGTGTGTCGAACAACAATGAGATCACATGTTGGTTTACGTGAGTGAGTAAACCTATTCACCCACTCACCCTTGTTTATTGTGAAAGTGTGCTATTCTTGAAACACAAATGTCTGATTATTTACATTGTGATTTGTTTTGTTTCACACCAAGTTGGTCCCATCTGTATACTGTATTACGCTTATAATTCAGATGGAGTTATGCACTAATTTTAATTTCTTCCCTGTGAGAAAATTTAAAATTACTAGCGTGAGTGGGAATGTATTTGGCCGGCCAAGGATCAAGCCTAATGACACGTAAGTCGTGAAGTCTTCTATGGTTTCTACCAAGTATGTATTACCGGTACAGTCTACTAGAGCATCAAATTGCTTTTTAGTAATGTTCTTACTGTTCTTCTTCTCGACAAATTGTTCGTGCTAGGTCATTTCAAATTCTAAATTTTTGAATAACCTCACTTTCCTGCCGGCGAGAGACTTTAAATGTATTTCCTCTCTTCGGGAATTTAAAATTCTTTGAGGATCTTTCTTGGTTACCTGGAAAATTTTTGTTCTGGATGTCGGTTGTGTGACTATTTGGGTTATAAATAGTAACATTGTTGTAAATGTTTAATATTCTCTCCATATAAAACTCCAGTACTGAATTTCATGTACAGGAGACAAATTACATCGGGAGAGGTCATAATGTAACCATGTCCACTGACACATTATTCATGTTCACTGACACAAAGATCCATAATCCCATTTATCTCATTGAGCTTACATTTGGTGATTAACGCTACAAACATTTAATGTGTTCATCTCTACTGCGTTTAAAGAGAAGGAAAATTATTACAATCGACTTCGGGGTTACTG